>VSMD01071946.1:0-32811 GCA_008750895.1 Mirza zaza | reverse complement strand
GAGAGAGAGGAACACTCCTACACTGCTGGTGGGACTGCAAACTAGTTCAACCTCTGTGGAAAGCAATTTGGAGATACCTTAAAGCGATACAAGTAAATCTACCATTTGACCCAACAATCCCATTACTGGGCATCTACCCAAAAGATCCAATTACACTCTACAAGAAAGGCACCTGCACTCGAATGTTTATAGCAGCACAATTCATAATCGCAAGGCTGTGGAAGCAGCCCAAGTGCCCATCAATCCAAGAATGGATTAATAAAATGTGGTATATGTATACCATGGAGTACTATTCAGCTCTAAGAAACAATGGTGATATAGCACATCTAATATTTTCCTGGTTAGAGCTGGAACCCATACTACTAAGTGAAGTATCCCAAGAATGGAAAAAACAAGAACCACATATACTCACCAGCAAACTGGTATTAACTGAGCAGCACCTAAGTGGACACATAGGTACTACAATAATAGTGTATTGGGCAGGGGGACGGGGGCGGGATGGGTAGATACATACATAATGAGTGAGAAGTGCACCGTCTGGGGGATGGTCATGCTGGAGACTCAGACTTGGGGGGGGGGAGGGGGGGAAAGGGCATTTATTGAATCCTTAAAATCTGTATCCCCATCATATGCCGAAAAAAAAAAAAAAGACAAAAAAATAACAAATGCTGTAGAGGATGTAGAGCAAAAGGAACTCTTATGCAATGTTGGTAGAATTGTAAATTATTCCAGCCTCTATGGGAAATAGTATGGAGATGTCTCCAAAAGCTAAAAATATGACTGTATGATCCAGCAGTCCCACTACTGGGTACTTATTAAAAAATAAAGTAAATCAGTACATGTAAGAGATATCTACACCCCCAGGTTTATTGCAGCACCATTCACAGTAGCCAAAATATGGAATTAACCTAAATGTTTATCAACAGATGAATAAAGAAAATATTATATACATGTACTATGGAATACTATTCAGCCATAAAAAATGAAATTTTGTCATTTCAGAAACATGGATGAGCCTGGAATATGTTAAGTGAAATAAGTCATACACAGAAAGATTAACACTACATGTTCTCACTCATATATTGGAGCTAAAAAAGTTGAGCTTATAGAAGCAGACAGTAAAATTGTGGCTATTAGAGGCTGAGAAAGGGGTAAGTTAGGGAGAGATTGGTTAATGGACATGATATTATAGTTAGATAGAAGGAATAGGATAGAGTGTTTATAGCAGTGTTCCCCAACCTTTTTGGCAGCAGGGACTAGTTTCATCGAAGACAATTTTTCCACTGATGGGGCAGGGTAGGCAGAGTTCAGGTGGTGATGTAAGTAATGAGCAGAGGAGCAGCTGTAAATACAGATGAAGCTTTGCTAGCTCGCCTACTGTTCACCTCCTGCTCCTGCTGTACACCCGTGAGCACCCTCACCAAGTTTCATGGAAGGCAAATTTTCCACAGATGGGGAGGGAGTGGAGGAGGAGCAGCAGACCTACGGTGTCCAGTTCCTAAAAGGCCATGGACCAGTGCCAGTATGTCTCCTGGGGCTTGGGGACCACAGTTCTATAGCACTGTGGGATGAATATAGATAACAATAACTTATTATATATTTCGAAAATGCTTGAACAGAGAATTTAGAATGTTCCCAACACAAAAGAATGATAAATATTTGAGGTGATGGATATGCTAATTACCCTGATTTGAACACGACGCATTGTATACATGTATCAAAACATCACTCTGTATTGCATAAATATGTTTAACAATTATGTGTCACCTAAATAAAAAGGAAAGAAAACAAAAAAAGAGGCATAAAACTAAGTAGGTTACTACAGTGGAGTGAGATAAGGGCTACAACAGTATCAAAGGATAAAGGGAGCTTTCAGGAGTAGATCTTAACAAATTTTGAGGGCCAGAAATGGCTTCCTATTAAGATGAAGCAAATGATATCGGAGTAGTGGGATAAGATCTGGAGATAAGGTTCTGGCCAAATGTGAGGGCTGTAAAGACTCATGGAGAAAAATATCTCAGGAACTTGAAATCTAAACGATTATTTACCCAGTGACAGATAGTTGGCCTTATGTACCTCACCAAACAACATATAATCTAAGCCCTTGCTACACAAAATGTGGTCTAGGGATCAGCAGCATGAGAATTTTCAGCAAACTTATTGGAAGTACAGTAGTTCCAGCTTCACGCCAGACCTATAGAATCAGAGAATCTACATTTTACCAAAATCCTCTGATTATCACTGAGCACATTAAAGTTTGAGAAACAAATAAACAAATCAATGCCACCTAAGAACTAAATGTTAGATTTTATACCTAACTTGTTAATTGCAAACCTGCGGGCTAGAAACCAGATCATAAACTTAGCCCAACAATTTCATAACTTCTTTTTAATATGAGTTATGCATTAACACAAGCCTGCAATACATTTCTATAATGACCTCAAACACTTGAGAAGATCTTATTGGGAATAACTTCCCATGTTTTTTCTCTTGAAGTTCTATTGGGCCAAAACTCACAAACTAAATTTTTATGTCCAACAATAACCCAAACTCTAAAGCTTAGAATTTGATTTATTAGCTATGTAGCAACAACTCAGAAAAAAAGAAGCTTCTTAAAGCTCATTATAGAAAATATACATAAGCACCATCTGGTGCTTATAGGTATTGAATTTTGATAAGAAAGAAAAAAGTAATATTTTTACAAAGGTTAAAATACAATAGAGTTTTTTCAAAGTTGCAAATACAATAGAGTAATAATAGAAAATGAAAAAATATTAGAAAATCAATTAATTGGTAGAAGACACTTTGAAAGAATTTATAAGTTCAGTTTTTGTTGGAATATGAAAAGTGAATACAACATGAAAATATGCACTCTAATAGTAAAATAATGCACATTCAGTAAGCTATCTATGTACAATATGGAATTTATACAAATTATGTGAAATATTTTTCTTTAGTTGTCTAAATGTTTTTTACAAAATTTTGTCTTGCAAGTTATGCTAAAGAATAAATAAATTTTCTTAATGATTACATAACGACTTTACCTGTGTTGTGGTTTTTGTCTTTACATAAATGCTTTTATTGGTATTCTTGTCTCGTACAAAATTTTAAAGATGCAAATAACAGGCTATCAAACTATTTTTCTCACCAATCAGCACTATTGAAGTATATCAATAAGCTTTGAGTTTCCATGAGAACACAATTCAGATCTATAAGAATTAACCACATACAGAAGTATATTTCAAAGCACTACTTGCACAAATGTAAAACATATGCAAAGCAGTTACTGTGAAGAAAAATGAGATTAAAAAATGTTTGACTTTTTTTTTTCCTAAGTGTTTGGATTTATTTTTTTCAAAAGTTCCTTTCAGTTAATGCAAGGAAAACACAATTGAAAACCTTTTGTTTCGTGTAATTAGGAATAATCCTTCTTGGTGAAAGTATAATACGATAAGTGGATATAAATATATTTCATTAAATATTTATATAAACCAGACAAAAGAAACTGATACTTAAATTATCACAAGCTTTGAAGTATCTACAACTTCTTTAAGATTGGCTTATAATATAAAGACGAAAAACACCATGGTGACATTCTTTTTAGAACTTTACTATTGGAATATTCAAGACTCATTCAATTTTTTAGAAAAGACAGTAAGGCTTTGAGGTTTATGATATATCTAATGATTCTTATTAATCATTAAGTAAAAATTTTTAGTTGTAAAATATATCACATATTTAATAAGTTCATAAAACACAAATGTACAGTTTAAAGATGAATCATCATAAAGTAATCACCTGCATAATCACAATCTGTATCAAAATAGAACATAGCTAGCTACCCAGAAGCCCTTCACTGTCCCATTGTCCCTGACTAATATCAAACTCTGGCTTCCCCAATAGACACGACATTTGTCATGACCCTTATTTTAATCTCTTCCTTTTACTCTTCACAAGTGTACCACCTAAGTATAAATGTCTAATGTGTCTATATCTATACCTCTATCTGGATGTATGTTGTGTGCTAGTTTACCAATATATCTAAAAATGGTACTTGATAAATTATAGGGTACATGTATCATCAACTTTACTAGACATCAACTTTTATTGAAAGAGATTATACTAATTTACACTGCAGCCAGAAGTGTATGAGAGTACTTATTGTCCTGAGGCCTTCCAACATCTTTAAGTTATTGCCAATCTGGTGGGTAAATTATGTTATCTTACTGTGGTTTTAATTTGAATTTCCATGATTACTAATGACATTGAATATTTCTCCCTGTTTTGATCCTTTGGATTTACACTTCCATGAAGTACCTGTTCAACTGTTCCACCCATTTTCTAGAATGGATTCTCTATCTTTTTTCCTATTGATTCTCAAGAGTATTTCACATATTCTAGATGATAAACCTTTGTAATTATACATATGGACCATATATTCTTCTACCCTGAGTTTGTCTTTTAATAGAGATTTTGATAAATAGTTTTTAAGCTTAATGTATTATATTCATTTTATTGTATTATAACTTTATTAAGAAGTTATTCTATTCCAGAAGACTTGAGGAGATATTCTCATATATGATCTTCTAAATTTCTCTCTCTCTCTCTCTCTCTCTCTCTCTCTCTCTTTACCTCTCTCTCTCCTCTTTTATTCTTGTGTGTTACATTTAGACCAATAATCCACCTGAAATTAAATTTTGTGAATCATATAGAGGTCTGATTTAATTTTCTTTTATTTTTACAAATAGATAACCAATGCCATAGCATTTTTTGCTTAAACTTTATGTTTTGGAAAAAATTTAGATTTATAGAAAAGTTGTGAATTCAATGCAGATAATTTCTATATCTCCTTCATTCAGCTTCACCTAATATTAACATCTTACCTAATCATTAAAGATTTGTCAAAAATGAGAAATTAATATTGCTACAGTACTACTAACTAAAGTACTACCATTACTTAGATGTCATCATCATTTGTACATAATGTCCTTTCTATGTTCCACAACACGATCCAGGATATCATAATGCATGTAGGAAATAATTTTTTCTTATCTAATGGCCAATATTTTAAAAGAGGAACTTTTAGAAACACAAGGTCAATAATCATGAAACAAGTCCATTGCCCAGATGATGCGCACCGCACCCATTAGGTGTGAAGTTATGACTCGGGTGGGGCAAAGGCAATATATGTAACCTAAACATTTGTATCCATGTAATATGCTGAAATAAAACAAAAATTTAAATAAATACATAAATAATCATGAAGCATCCATATCAAGACTCAAAGAATTAAATAGTTAGCAAATTTTGTTTTACAATTTTATTCTTTCATTTTTTAAAGGAGTTATACAGCTACCCAGGTCGCTCAGGGCAAGCAGATTTTAATCACGTTTCATAGAGTGGTCATCAGTGTGAACCATTCCAGAATTCTTGTTTAAGTGTGCCTCACCTGCCTTTGGATTCTGCAGAAGGTGATATGCAATTACTCAGAACAAGCACTTCAAAAACATAATTATAGAAACTTCTTGCTTCTTCTTGCCCCTCGAATTCCCATCTTCCTGACATTTTGAAAATATTGCTAGACAATATTATTTTTTAGGCACAAAAGGACCTTGGTTTATTACAAATTGCCATCCGGAGCCAGTGTTGGTATTATTGACTAAGAAGAGATTGAATTAAAGAAATCCAAAATGTGCCAGGTGCAGTGGCTCACTCCTGTAATCCTAGCATCCTGGGAGGCCTAGGCAAGAGGATCCTTTGAGCTCAGGAGTTGGAGACCAGCCTGAGCAAGAGTGAGAACTGGTCTGTACTAAGAATAGAAAGAAATTAGCTAGACAACTAAAAATATATAGAAAAAAAAAATTAGCTGGGCATGGTGGCACATGCCTGTAGTTTCAGCTACTAGGGAAGCTGAGGCAGAAGGATTGCTTGAGCCCAGGAGTTTGACGTTGTTGTGAGCTAATGCCACGACACTCTAGCCCACAGAGTGAAATTCTGTCTAAAAAAAAGGACAAAAAGAGAAGTCTTGCAAGGGGAATTTTCCAGGGAACTGCTAGTGTGCTTAAAAACTGACATTTTCTGAGAATGGTGCTTTCTGGAAATCTCTAATCCAAATTTGTCTACTCCAGTGCCTGCCAGACTGTTGGTTTTCAACATGGTTGTAGGGCTGATGGTTTACCAGCCTATCACAGACTTGTGGAAACAGAGAAAGGAATATAGCAAGTTGTTACCAAGATTCAGCTATTTGTCTTGAATGAATACTCCTGAGATTATTGCAAGCCTTTGGTTAATTCTAAAAATTCCAAAGAATTATAAATTTGACTATTATATTTGTTTTAAGTGGCATATTTCTTTTGACTGTTAATGAGGAGAGAATTATAGAAGGTCCTCACCATGCCCTGCTGACACCCTGCCAATGTGACCCCTGTTCTTGGATTTCTTCCTGAAAAGAATTCTTCACTCACTGCTGTGTTGTGACACTTCTATCATAATTCAAATGTCAAAATATGTATTAGTCTCTGTCTGGACTCTATCTCTTTATGGTCATTCTTTTCCTACATCAAACGTGGTCCAAGGTTTGATTATGTGGTATCTTCTTGAACCAGCCTTCTCTCCATTCATCTTCAGAACTGCATTTTATTTGCTTGAACTTTTGTATTAATGTAAAAACGTTTAGAGGGAGGAAAGAGATCCAGAATCAAGATGGCGAACGAGAAACACCGCCAGACAGAGTGTCTCTGCAGAAAAGACAGATTCTAACAGAAATTAGAAGAAAGAAGCAAGAAGATGAGCCTCCGATCAGGGTCGGAAGGAGGAGTACCTGAGACCACGGGAGACTCCACAGGAGGAGGCCACAGAGAACTGGAAGCTGGGACAACCGGAGCAGCCCGGAGACCAGCGGGAAGGGTAGGTGGATCAGCCATTTCCTCTCCCCTGCATTTCGGACTGCTGGTGGGCTCCTCAGTGGGTGGAGAGACTTGAGGACACCAGCCCAGCGACGGCTGCTGCCAGTGAGCGGTAAGCCAGTAGCGGACGTGACACCAGGCTCCCAACTCCCTCGGGGCACCTCCATGTGCACAGACCTGAGCTGCCCAGCAGGTGCCGTATTGCCTCCTCCTCCCCTCCACCGACCCTATCCGCTGCTGCCCAGAGAGACAATACAGCCACCAGCCAGAGGCACCTACAGGGAATGGGACCTTCCCTTTTGGGGCCCTACAGCTGATTAAGGGGAACTCAGACTGTGAGCTCCCTACCCCCCAGCCATCCCAGGTGCTGCTGGCACGGTGATCCCAGGAGAACGGTGCAGACCCTGAGGCTGAGAGACATAGACCCAACTTGCACTCCCTGTGGGAGAATTGGGACTGGCACTCCTCTCCCTGGTGAGGATATAGTTTGAACTCTGGGGCCCAGAGGTCAGACCTGCAGATCAGATCCAGTGCACACAAGGTCTCGCATTGCCCGGGGCATGGAAGGGATATATGTGAACAGCCTACTGAGTTGTCTGTGCCTTCAGGGGCAGATCAGTGTCCTAGAGGGCAACCCTCCTCCCAAAAGAAGGCCGTACGCCCAGCCCAGGTGGCGTTCCTGAACAGGGAACCTCCCGGCCCGCATCACAGTCCAGGGAGGCCTGTTGGTGTGTGGTCTGGCCTGCTGGCAGAGGCCCAGGAGTAGCTGCGGAGTTGGGGAGGGTGGAAAGAAGCGAGGCCACTCCAGACTGCGGGTCTCAGACAGCCCCACTGCCACACACAGATATTCTGATTGAGCAGGGCCATTCCAGCCCCTCCCAGACAGCTTTTCCTGGAAGCAGAGAACAGAACTTTGACCCCTGCTAATGATATTGGTGGTGCCTGAGGGCAGGCTTAGCCAACACAGCTCCATCCAGACTCTCTCCTAGAACAGCACTCCCTGAGGGGGAGTAAAGGACACACCTGGAACTCCCAGAGACCCACCGACCACCTGAGGCACTAGAGTGCCTCTCTACAGGAACAAGAGCTGATAACAGGACACAAAAACAACAGCGTAGCCTGTTCCTCCAAGCAAGCACCATCTAATGACAGGGAGGACATCCTGCACACCCTTTTCACAGCACCTACTGACTCACTATAAAGGGAGTGGTCGAATCTCACCCACGGCACCACCTACTGGCTCATAAACTAAACAAGGCGTGTGAATACCCAAACAAAAACCTAAAGAAAAGAAACAACAACTGATCGACATGGGAAGAAATCAAAGAAAGAACTCAGGAAATATGAAGAAGCAAACGGAAAACACACCTCCAAAGAGGAGCACCAGCCCCCTAGAAATGGACACCAACCAAAATCAGGCAACCGAAATGACAGAAGAGGAATTTCGTATGTGGATCATAAGAACACTCACCAGCCTGCAAGAACAACTCAATAACCAACACAAAGAAAAAACAAAAAGCCTCCAGGACCTCGAACAAAAGTTCACTAAAGAAATAGACACAATGAAGAAAAGTTTAACCAAACTCCTGGAAATGAAGAATCAATTCAGGGAAATACAGAATGCAGTGGAAAGTCTCAAGAACAGGGTAGATCAACAGAAGAAAGAATCTCAGAGATTGAAGATAACACCCTCCAACTAAATAAAACAGTCACAGAGATAGAGCAGAGAAACAAGAGAAAAGAGCAAAGCCTACAAGAGCTGTGGGATTATGTGAAAAAACCTAATGTGAGGGTCATAGGGTTACCAGAAGGAGAAGAAGACAACACTCACGGGTTGGACAAGCTATTTGAAGATATAATAGAGGAAAATTTCCCAGGCCTTGCTCAAAATCTCCATATACAAGTTCAATAAGGTAAGAGGACCCCTGGCAGATTCAATGTAAACAGGAAGACGTCACAACATGCAGTCATCAGACAGACCAAAATATCAACTAAAGAGGTCCTTCTAAGACCTGTAAGATGAAAGAAGCAAGTAACATACAAGCGAAAGCCAATTCGAATAACACCAGACTTCTCTACTGAGACTTTACAAGCAAGGAGAGACTGGGGCCCCATTCTCACTCTTCTGAAACAAAACAATGCCCAGACTAGAATCTTATTCCCTGCAAAACTAAGATTCGTATATGAAGGAGAAATGAAGACATTCCCAGACAAGCAAAGCCTCAGAGAATTCACCAAGACAAGACCAGCCCTACAAGAAGTACTCAAAACAGTGTTACACACGGAATACCATAATAAAATCTCACGAATATAAAAACAAACAAAACCCAAAGATTAAAGGCCAGATATTACTATGGCTCAAGAGAGAAATCAAAGCAACAACCTCCATCCCAACAGAATGAACGAAAATCAACCTTACCTATCAGTTCTTTCAATACATGTGAATGGCTTAAACTCTCCACTCAAGAGATATAGGCTGGCTGAATGGATAAGAAAATACAGGCCAAGTATATGCTGGTTTCAAGAAACACATCTAACCTGGAAAAATGCATATAGACTAATAGTAAAAGGGTGGAGATCAGTATTCCAAGCAAGTGGAAGCCAAAAGAAGGCTGGCGTGGCAGTTCAAATCTCAGATAATTTAGTTTTTAAACCAACAAAAGTAGTGAAAGACAAAGAGGGTCATTACATAATGGGGAAGGACACAGTTCAACAAGAAGAGATAACAATTTTAAATATATATGCACCCAACTTAGGTGCACCCAGATTCATAAAGCAAACCTTACAGGAGCTAAGCAAATGGATTAATAGCAACTCCGAAATCACCGGAGATTTCTACACCCCACTGATGGCACAAGACAGATCCTCCAAACAGAAAATTAATAAAGAAATAATGGACTTAAACAAAACTATAGAACAATTGGGTCTGAATGACATTTACAGGACATTCTACCCTAAATCCACTGAATATACGTTCTTCTCATCAGCTCATGGGACATTCTCTAAGATTGACCATATCCTAGGACACAAAGTAAACCTCAAGAAATTTAAAAAAATAGAAATCATACCATGTATCTTCTCAGATCACAGTGGAATAAAAGGAGAAATCAACCGTAACAGAAACTAACATTTCTACACAAAAACATGGAAATTAAACAACCTCCTACTAAATGATTACTTCATAAATGAAGAAATCAAGATGGAAATAAAAAAATTCTATGAAGAAAATGTCATTGGAGAGACAAGTTATCAAATCCTCTGGGACACAGCTACAGCAGTTCTGAGAGGAAAGTTTATCTCCATAAATGCCTATAACTAAAAGTCAAAAAGATCACAAATAGACAATCTAACGAAATGAATTAAAGAGCTAGAAAAAGAAGAACAGAACAGCCCCAAACCCAGCAGAAGGAGTGAAATCAACAAGATCAAATCAGAGCTAAATGAAATTGAAAACAGGGAAGCTATTCAGGAGATTAATAAAACAATAAGTTTGTTCTTTGAAAAAATAAACAAAATTGACATGCCACTGGCTAAGGTAACGAAAAGCAGAAAAGAGAAATCTCTAATAAGCTCCATCAGGAACAAAAAAGGAGATATCACAACTGATCCTAAAGAGATACAATATATAATTGACGAGTACTGCAAAAATCTTTATTCACACAAACTGGAAAATGTGGAGGAAATGGACAAATTTCTAGAAACACACAGTCTCCCTAGGCTCAACGAGGAAGAAATAGATTCCCTGAACAAACCAATCTCAAGAGCTGAAATAGAAACAGAAATTAAAAATCTCCCTAAATAGAAAATTCCTGGTCCAGGTGGTTTCAGACCTGAATTTTACCACACTTACAAAGAAGAACTAGTACCTATCTTGAAGAAACTATTCCACAACATTGAGAAGAATGGAAACCTTCCCAAAACCTTTTATGAAGCGAATATTACTCTGATACCAAAACCAGGAAAGGATGCAACAAAAAAGAAAAACTACAGACCAATATCCCTAACGAATATAGATGCAAAAATTTTCAACAAAATCTTAGCTAACTGAACCCAGACGCTTATTGAAAAAAATAATGCATCACAACCAAGTGGGCTTCATCCCAGGGATGCAGGGATGGCTCAACATACATAAATCTATAAATGCAATTCACCACATAAACAGAAGCAAAAACAAAGACCACATGATTCTTTCAATACATGCAGAAAAAGCTTTTGGCAAAATTCAACACCCTTTCATGATATAAACACTTCATAAAATAGGCATAGAAGTAACATACCTAAAAATGATACAAGCCATATATGACAGACCCATACCCAACATCATACTGAATGGGGAAAAATTGAAATCATTCCTACTTAGAACTGGAACTAGACAAGGCTGCCCACTATCTCCACTTCTATTCAATATAGTGCTGGAAGTCCTGGCTACAGCATTCAGACAGGAAAGTGGAATTAAAGGTATCCAAATAGGGGCAGAAGAGATCAAACTTTCACTGTTTGCTGATGATATGATATTATATTTAGAAAACCCCAAAGATTCAACCAAGAAACTCCTGGAACTGATAAATGAATTTAGTAAAGTCTGAGGATACAAAATCAATACACAGAAATCAGAGGCACTCATACACGCCAACAATAATCAAATTGAGAACCAAATTAAAGACTCAATTCCCTTCACAATAGCAACAAGGAAATTAAAGTACTTAGGAATATACTTAACCAAGGAGGTAAAAGACCTCTACAGGGAGAACTCTGAAACACTGAGGAAGGAAATAGTAGAGGATGTAAACAGATGGAAATCCATTCCATGCTCGTGGATCGGCAGACTCAACATCATTAAAATGTCTATACTACACAAACTAATCTACAGATTCAATGCAATACCTATTAAAATCCCATCAACATTGTTCCCAGATATAGAAAAAATAATTTTACACTTCGTATGGAACCAAAGAAGACGCCGAATATCAAGAGCAATTCTAGGCAACAAAAACAAAATGGAAGGTATTAATATGCCAGATATCAAACTATACTTCAAAGCTGTAGTAATTAAAAGAATCCGGTATTGGCACAAAAATAGGAATATTGACCAGTGGAACAGATCCGAGAATCCTGATATAAAACCATCTTCATATAGCCATCTAATCTTTGACAAAGCAGACAAATCCCTTTTCAATAAATGGTGCTGGGAAAACTGGATAGCCACTTGTAGAAGGCTAAAGCAGCACCCACACCTTTCACTTCTCACAAAAATCAACTCACTCTGGATAACGGACTTAAACCTAAGGTATGAAACTATTAGAATTCTAGAGGAAAATTTGTAAACACTCTCCTAGACATCGGCCTAGGCAAAGAGATTATGAAGAAGTCCCCAAAGGCAATCACAGCAGCAACAAAAATAAATAAATGGGACATGATCAAACTAAAAAACTTCTGCACAGCCAAAGAAATAGTCATGAAAGTAAACAGACAACAGACAGAATGGGAGAAAATTTTTGCATCCTATGCATCCGATAAGGGGCTGATAACTAGAATATCCTTAGAACTCACAAAAATCAGCAAGAAAAAATCAAATAACCCTATTGAAAAGTGGGCAAAGGACTTGAACAGAAACTTTTCTAAAGAAGACAGAAGAGTGGCCAAGAAACATATGAAAAAATGCTCAACATCTCTAATCATCAGGGAAATGCAAATCAAAACCACAATGAGATATCACTTAACTCCAGTGAGAATGGCCTTCAAAAAGAGAATGGCCTCTTTTGGCCAATGGAGGACTCTCAAAAAGTGTGCAAATAACAAAGGCTGGTTTGGATGCGGAGAGAGAGGAACACTCCTACACTGCTGGTGGGACTGCAAACTAGTTCAACCTCTGTGGAAAGCAATTTGGAGATACCTTAAAGAGATACAAGTGAATCTAACATTTCATCCAGTAATCCCATTATTGGGCATCTACCCAAAAGATCCAATGACATTCTACAAAAGAGACACCAGTACTTGAATGTTTATAGCAGCACAATTCATAATTGTAAGGCTGTGGAAACAGCCCAAGTACCCATCAATCCTAGAATGCATTAATAAAATGTGGTATGTGTATACCATGGAGTACTATTCAACTCTAAGAAACAATGGTGATATAGCACATCTTATATTTTCCTGGTTGGAGCTGGAACCCATACTACTAAGTGAAGTATCCCAAGAATGGAAAAACAAGCACCACATATACTCACCAGCAAATTGGTATTAACTGAGCAGCACCTAAGTGGACACATAGGTACTACAGTAATAGGGTATTGGGCAGGTGGGAGGGGGGAGGAGGACGGGTATATATATACATAATGAGTGAGATGTGCACCATCTGGGGGATGGTCATGCTGGAAACTCAGACTTGTGGGGGAAGGGGGGAAAGGGCATTTATTGAAACCTTAAAATCTGTATCCTCATAATATGCTGAAATGAAAAATAAACAAGGAAAAAAATATAAAAACATTTAAATCAACTCATCAAATTTTATCAAAAAGAAACCTTATTTTTTATTTTGAATCAATTAATGAATATATATAAATGAATATTAAGACTTTTATAATAACTGAGTTTTAGAAACATTGAATATACTGTATCTTTTCAGTAGTTTGGGTCTACTTTAATGTCTCCCTAGAAACTACCATATTGCTCTCCTTTAGATAGTTTGTATTTACAAATTTATATCTGCATACTTGATATTTTTATGCATATAAAATTAGTGTCTTTTAAAATATTTTTTTTCTGGATGCTTTTTTGCTTACTAAAGAAATAAAATCATTTTTCTAATAAAATTATGACAAGTATATTTCAATTATTTTATTCAATCAGGAAATAAATACACTCCCTTTTTAATCTAATTACTTGGACTTAATCTTCCCATTTAACCAATAATCTAATATTTTTCAATTTGATATTTTTCATTTTTAACGTGATTTTATACCATAATATAGGATATACTTACTATATATATATATATATATACACACACATATATAAAATTAAGTTGGATTTTATTGAAACAGTTATATACTAAAAAGATATATTACATTCTTTACCTCTTAAAATGAATTTATGTGTTTATGAATGTTTTTCACCTACTCAGAAGTAGTGAATCAGCAAATATTGGGCCATTTCCAGACAGTAGATGGCTTTTGTTTAGCTTGTACAATATTGATATGTACTTTAAATTTTAAATTAGTAGCTAAAATTTTTATAAGGATATTTGTATGAAAATAGGGATATGTTTTCCTTTTGAAAAACCAGACCTGACATTATTTGACCTAAAAGTCCCATGGCTACAATTAGTTGGAGCTAAGTAGTGGCTACTTTTCCCCAAATTTTTCTACAGTATCTAATCTTTATTGCTCCCCTGACACCAAGGTACTATTTAAATTGCAACCATCATTGAGTTTTAGCTGCTATTTTTTTATAGTAAGATAGAAATGTGAAATATTTAGTGAAATAGTGAAACGAATATAGTGAAATAACTATAAAGAGTAGGGAAATGAAAGTTAAAAGAATCTTCACAATGACTGCCTCTTTGTCGAATAGGATGCAGATCTAGCACACACGCCTATAATCTAGCACCCATACCTATCTCTTCTCTTTTCAAGTTGTTTCATTTAGCAGAGAATGACAGAGTTTGAATTGATAGTACTAATGACTCTTGTTTGGTCACATCAATTGTGATGTATTTCAATATTATTCAATATTATTTCATGATACACTTCCTTCTGTATACTTCCTCCTGTACTGAATAGATGAGCTGAGATCAGGGGAAAACGGAATTTTTCCAAAGAGAAGTTCTCTAATAGAGACAGAGCCTGATAATTTTTGGTTCTATTCTCTAATTATAACTAATTTTCCCAAAAGTCACTATTTGTCTTTCCCCACTATATTTGTGAACTCAATGACTTATGTTTATAGAATTTTGAGTTAAGAAGCTTAATAGAGCACTTCTTTTTTCTTTCTTGGAACTAATTCAATTTAGAATTTATTCTCAACTATCACACCCAAAGTCAGGATCTTCTAAATTCCTTGAGGGAGATAGGGTGACAATTAATACTTGGCTTTTTTCTTGGATGTTGCAGTTTCTTCCATCAGATTATACTCTTATTATTCTACTTTGTTGAATTTAGTAATAATGCCAGTTTTAAATTTTTCCAGGATAACTTGATCCCCTGATATTTGCTAAATTTTGCATTTTGCTGAAGAATATATAAGTGGTTTTGCTAATACCAGTAGTTAAATTAATTCCACTTAGAGTGATTGATTTCAACTCCCTTTAGTCACAAACAGCTAAAGGAGGATTATTTGAAGTCGACAAATTTGAGCCTGGCTAGCATCTATAAGACCCATATTTAAATATGTCAGAATTTAATTTATTTTTAAGCATTTAGCCTCTCCTGAGACTCAGACAAAGAAAAAAAAAAAAAAACAGGTCACTGAAATAACTATTGGACATATAGACTTTCCTAAATATGTCATTTTTTTCTTTTTTTTTTATTTCATCATAATATGGGGGTACAAATGTTGTTAAGGTTACATATATTGCCCTTGTCTCCCCTCCCCTCTCAAGTCAGAGCTTCAACTGTGTCCATCCCCCAGGTGGTGCGCATTGCACTCATGTAAGTATAAACCCATCCCCTCCTCCCCCCTCCCATCTGCCCGACCCCCAATAAATGTATTTTTCTTTCTTTTTTTTTTTTTTGACATTTTGGTTACATTTTATATCTTTGCATCTCCGTAGGAAGGGTTAGAGGTATGCCCTTCCCCTCCACAATGCTCACCACATCCCTCAGATGTGGGTCTATTCCCCCTACCCCCGAATCTTTGGTGAACACCACCACCATTTGAGCATCATAGTTTTAATCAGTCAGTACCAATTTGATAGTGAGTACATGTAAAATTTTAATTTAAGACAGATCTTCATCCAAAGAAAGATATACCTAAGCAGTACTGATGTCCAACATGGAAAGCTACAACTTACTATACAGAAATTATCATAAGTCAATTAATCCTGTTTTAAAATTATCTTCTAAAAACTTTGTAAAACACAAATGAAAAAGATGTAATACCAGGCCAATCCAGCATTATGCCAATTAGGTTATGATTTTTTAAAACTATTAATTTATGGTTACTAGCTACCTTCTTCCCTCCAGGAAAGCTAAAGAAAAAAGGATATTCATTATTATTATTGATTAAATATGTTTTCTATTTGCAACTTCTATTTCTATAGAGTATTATAGTAAATTGTGATCTATTAATTTAATTTATTTTATTTAAAAAATAATCTTAGAGTTGTATCCATAAATATATTTTATGTTTCATAACCTATAATTATTTTCTGGAAAAATTTTTATATATTTACATGATGCAGTTGCTTAAGTCAATTGGAGTATTAAAATAAGATTTTCAATGGTAGTACACTTTAATTGAATTTCACACATTATTTAATATTTTTGTTTTTAGTAGTGTATAACTTTTCAACATTAATTATAATTTATAATTTTATTTGGATAGACTATTATATACTAAAATAAATATTCATGTACTGTATTTATTTAATTATTAACGTTTAATATTTATTGCCTCCCCATTATTAATAGTTCACTTTCTTTCTAGGAATAAATATAGTAATTTTATTTATGTGTGATTTGATTATCTAAAAACCAAATTTCTAAATAATTTCTTCCAAAATATTCAAATGATATGATCACATTATTTTTAAATGATCATGTACTATCCCCAAAATAATATTAGTAAAATCTCATTAGTTATTTAAGATATTATTCTTCATATAATTACCATTTGGAATAACATCTAAATATTTATTGAAATATTAACTTGCTTTAACATCTTTAACAAAATGTTATGGTGGAAACTACATTGTACGTTAGGTGTTAACTGATGGTTTATTACTCTTTACAATATCCAATGTTTAAATTTAAAATATCCCCAAAAAAAGAAAAGAAGGAAGGAAAAAAGAAGGAAAAGAAGAAAATAGCTAAAGTTTCAACTTATAAATCCATAGATTACTCAAACTCATAATGTATACAATAGAGAGGAAAACAATCTCTAGACAAATGATTTTCAGATGGCATCTGTTTTTCTGAAGATTCTGAGGCAAAAATATAAAGAATTACCAGGCAGGAAGAGCTCTTTTATAAAGCCTTTCTAAAACTCTCCACGAAGTTCTAAAATTTAAGCTCACAGAATGTTTTCCAGAACAGTTCGATGTTTTTCTTCTATATATATATATATATCTTCATGTAGAATTCCAGATAAATGTTTGAAATAATCCAATTAAAAATGGGTAAAGTATCTGAACTGATATTTCTCAAAAGAAGACACAAATGGCTAACAGGTAAATGAAAAAAATGCTTGATATCACTGATTATCAGAGAAATACAAATCAATACCGCAATACAATATCATCTTACCCCAGTTAAAATAGCTTGTATCAGAAAGACAGGCAATGATGGATATTGGTTAGGATGTGGAGAAAGGGGAATTCTCACACACTGTTGGTGGGAACATAAATTATTAATAATAATCACTATGGAGAAGAATATGGAGGTTCCCCCTTCCAAAAATAAAAAAAAACCCTAAAAGTAGAACTACTATATGATTCAGAAATGCCACTATTGTGTATATATTCAAAAGAAAGGGAATCAGTATATAAAAGAGATATCCGCACACTCACATTTATTGCAGCACTATTCACAATCATCAAACTATGGAATCAACTTCAGTGTCCATCAACAGATAAATGGATAAAAAATGTGGTGTGTGTGTGCATATATAATATGTATATATATATATATATATATCACATATATATACATACATGTATGAATGGAATATGATTCAACCATAAAAAAAATAAAATCCTGTCATCTGCATCAACATGGTTGGAACTAGAGGCCATTGTGTTAAGTGAAGTCAGCTAAACATAGAAAGACGAATACCCACTGTTCTTACTCATATGTGAGAACTAAAATATTGGACCTCATGAGTAAATTGGTGGAGAGTAAATTGGCTGGAGAGTAAACTGGTGTTACTAGATGGCAGGAAGAGAAAGGGGAGGGAGGAAGATGAAGGGGACAAAGAGAATATAAATGTATTTATTATCACTGAATTAATTGTACATTTAAAAACCAGTAAAAATAGTAAATTATATATGTATATTTACTTCAATAAAAACTAAAAAACAAATTTATAAATTAAGTTTAGATAAATGTTTTATTTGGCCAGATCTATTCGACAATTTTGCAAAATGCTGCAAAATGTGTGTGCATGCACACATGTATGGGGGCAGAGGAGGAGAAAAGAGGAGAGAGATAAATAAAGATCTAGTTGATATTATATTTGATTATTATTTTGCTATAATCTCCATAATCAATATTTTGTGATACATTGTGATTTTTGACTATTGTATGTAGGCTCTTAGCCAAATATTTTTTTTGTGTAGGATATGGTAGTAGAAATTCGTAGAACATACAAACTCCCCAATTTTACAGAGAACACTAAAAATTGTTTACCTAGCAGTAGGATTATTGCTAGAATATAGGTTTCTTATCTCTTAACCTTGATCTCCTCCCCCACCAATGACTCATTTGTTGTTTTTCTTGCATACTGAATCATATGTCTTTATAACTAGATGATATTGATTGGTACAGTCATGAAGAACTGAGTTTAAAGCATATTATATTGTTTGCTCCTCAAAATGCTGAATTTCAAAAAACAATACCACCTGATGGCATATGGTGGTATGTCACTGGTGATATTTCTGTGATACTATACTTGCTTAGTTAAAGACCAATGAAATAATATAAATGCCATAAATTCAAATAAATAAGCAGCTCAGATAAAATTTTGAATAAGTCTGTTCAGGAATTCTAATTCCTCTTGGGTGAACTTAGGGAGGTTGTATATTTCCAGGAATTTGTCTATTTCCTCCACATTATGTAGTTTTTGGGCACATAGGTTTTTATAGTATTCAAAAATTATATTTTGTATTTCCATGATGTCTGTTGTGACCTCTCCTTTTTCATTTCTAATTGAGTTTATTAGTGTTCTTTCCCTTTGCGTTCTTGTCAATCTGGCAAGAAGGCTGTCAATTTTGTTTATTTTTTCGAAAAACTAGCTTTTGATTTTGTTGACCTTCTGTATAGTTATTTTGTTCTCAATTTAATTTAATTCTGCCTTGATCTTAGTTATTTATTTTCTTCTGCTAGGTTTGGAGTTGATTTGCTCTTCCTTTTCCAATTTCTTGAGACTGTTTATCAGATTGTTGATATTTGAGCTTTCTGTTTCTTGGATGTGAGTATTTAATGCTATTAATTTTCCTCTCAGGAATGCTTTTGCTGAGTCCCACAGATTTTGATCACTTGTGTCCCCATTATCATTAAGTTTGAAGAATGTTTTGATTTATCTCTATATTTTCTCCTTTACCTAATAGTTATTTAAAAATAGATTGTTTAATGTCCATGATTTTGTGAAGTGGTGTGTGTTATTTCTGTTGGAATTGAACTCTAATTTTATACCACTATGAACTGAAAAGATACATGGTATTATTTCTATTTTTTTGAACTTATTGGGGTCTGATTTGTGGCCTAATATGTGATCAATTTTGGAGAAAGTTCCATGAGCTGATGAGAAGTATGTATATTCTGCTTTATTTGGGTGGAATGCTCTATAGAGGCATAAGTCCACTGAGATTGGCCTTTATCAAAAAATCCCAAAGCAACAAATGCTGGTGAGGATGAGGAGAGATAGAAACATTCTTAAACTGCTGGTGAGACTGTAAATTAGTGCAACCTCTGTAGAAAATAATTTGGAAATACCTCAAAGAGCTACCAGTAGAACTAACATTTGATCCAGCAATAGCACTATTAGGTATCTAGCCAAAGTAACAAAAGTTATTCTATATTAAATATATCTGCACTCTAATGTTTATGGCAGCAAATTCACTATAGCAAAGATGTGGAAACAACCCAAGTGCCCATCAATCCATGAGTGGATTAATAAAATATTGTATATGTATACAGTGGAATACAACGCAATTATAAACAAAACAAAACAAAACAAAAAAACCACAATGGCGATCTAGCACCTTTTATATTTTCCTGGATAGAGCTTGAGCCCATCCTCCGAAGTGAGGTATCACAAGAATGGAAGAATAGGCACCACATGTACTTGCCATCAAACTGGCACTGACTGATCAACACACAGGTGCTCACATAATAGTAATATTCTTTGGGGGTTGGGTGATTGAGTTGGGTAAAGTCACAACTAATGCAGGAGGTGAGCGCTGTGTGGGGGGAAGGGCACGTCTCGAATCATGGTTTGGATGTGGCAAAGTCATAACATGTAATCAAAATGTTTGTACCCTCATAATATCCTGAAATAAAAAAAAAATATTAAATAGACTTCTTTTCAAAAAGTTGGCTATGTATGTAGGTATGTGCATATACATGTACACATATAGATATGTTTTTATCATATTGTATAATCCAAAATATTTGTTACTAAAAAATAAGCTCCTACAGAGTAAATCAAGAATGTTATTAGTATTATTCAGGAGATTTCAGTGCATGAGAAAGTGATATTGATGTGTAGTTGTACTAAGATATCAATGCCTGACTTTAAAGCACCAGCATTTCAACTTATATCTTATTTTTCATACTGATGCAAGAGTGTACCTTACTGTTCTTGACAAATGAAAATTATTAGTTAGACTCTTAATCCTCACAAGATGACAATTGATCAAACCTTATGAAAGTTATTATGAGGTCAAAATATTGTAACAGATAGTAAGCAATTCCATATGTCTAGTTCTAGTCAAATCTTTGACAGATCTGTCATTTCAGTTACCTCCAATAGAAGAATTATAGAAATCATTTTTATGTAGCAGTTTTTGACAATTTAAAATTGGGAAACTGAGTTGATTTTATTATACATATTAGATATGTCACATTTTTCCTCCTGGCTGTTGGCTGTGCTTGTCAGTCATATCTCTATGATCTTATTATATGCACATCTTAATACAAAATGTGGATAGTGGTGCTGGTGGTGTTGATGGTGCTGGTGGTAGCAAAAACTGTTGCTATTGTTCCAGATATGAGAAATATGTAGTATACAATACTTAAGAGACTGCCTAATCGTTTCTTTTAGGTTTCAAATAACTCACTATACTTTGTGTTTTGTCAAAATAGCTGTTCTTTGAATTTTTCTTAATTTCTTAAAAATATTTTATAGTTTTACTTGGCTACTAAATTTTATAAGCTAATTTATAGAGAGAGCATGCACGGTATTAAAACGTTAATAACAATTACCTCTAACCCTTCCAAGGGAAAGGCAAAGATATACAATGTAACCCAAAGGTTAAAAAAAAGGGGAGGGGACTTTTATTGGGTGGTGGGCAAATGGGAGGGGGGAGGAGGAGAAGAATTTACACTTACAAAATAGGTGTGATGCGTACCACCTGAGGGTAGGACACGCTTGATGTTTTGGTAATGCGGGGGGGCGGGGGGAGGAATAGCAAGGGCAATATATGTAACCCTAACAATATTTGTACCCCCATAATATGATAAAATAAAAAAGATAAAATAAAATATATGATTTTTTTTTTTGTTGAAGGCCAAGAAACAATGTGCAAATTTCCTATGGAATCGTATGCATCCATGTGTTGGGGTGGGGTGGGGATGATCTCTTTAAGATATCTCTTTCCCTTATGCTACTTTTATGTGAGAATTGCTCTTGGAGACAGCAATCCCAGTTTCCTATAATTTCAAATGAATAGTACTGTAACATTCAATGTAAACTATAGAAAAGAGGCCATTCCACAACCCAAATGTAATTCAATGAGTTGCAGTATTATTGGTTAACATTTCAAACATAAGAGCTTTCTATGCATTGATTCCTCTATATTCCTTGTAATAATTTACCTAATTTGTTTGATTAATTGACTCTGTGAATTGCAGGACACATATATTTGAGTGCAATACCTACATCATCAAATCAATATAGAGCCATGTTCCTGCATTAAATACCATTTTAGAAAGTGTGATTGAATTTCCATAGAAATGAATTGATGTGGTAGCTTTCTTTGCTATTTGCATTAGACAAAATAAGAAGCAAGATAGTATAAGTTTGCTTTGTTTTATTATGAGAATAGAATCCGCTTTATTTTTCAAGAGCTTGTTAGTCCTTGAATTTGATATCAGGTAGCTTTCAAAAGCATAGTATTTAAATAATGGACATTAATTCTTAATATTATACATTATATAGGTACAAGATTATATAGGATACTTTCACTGAGACAACTATGAATTTGGATATTTTAGTATGATTCTCAAGAATAAGTAAAGCTCCTAGAAAGAATATGTAATTGGCTAAAAGATTATTGTGACACAAACACATAATATCTTATCTAAAATTATATTTAAAAATTCCTATCAGGCAAATAACTTTATAAATTATATACTGGCATAAATTATATGAATGTTGTAGCTCTCAGATGCCAAAACAACAGTTTTTTATTTATGCAAATTTATGGGGCACATGAGGGTAGGACACGCTTGATGTTTTGGTAATGCGGGGGGGGCGGGGGGAGGAATAGCAAGGGCAATTTTGTTACAAGTATATAATGTATAGTGATCAAGGCAGGGTATTTAGGGTGCTCATCATGTGAGTATAATACATTTTTAAGTATAGTTATCCTACTCTCCTATCAAACATTGAATTTACTTCTGCTATCTTATTCTATGTTTGTACTTTTAATTCACTCCTCTTTACCCTCCCCACTCACTATTTCCAGTCTCTGTTTTTCCACTGTCTATTTCCACATGCTCAAATTTTTTAGCCCCCACATAGATGTGAGAATGTGGGATGTGTACCTTTCTGTGCCTGGCTGATTTCACTTGAGATAATGACCTCCAGTTCCATCAGTGTTGCTGCAAATGACATGATTTCATTCTTTTTATAGCTGAATAGTATTGTATTTCATCTACGTGTGTGTGTATGTATATATATACATACACACACACAGTGGGATTGTTGGATTGAATGGTAGTTCTAGTTTTTATCTTTTGAGAAATCTCTATACTGTTTTCCATAGCGGATGTACTACTTAACATTCCCACCAACAGTGTATAAGAGTTACCTTTTATCCGCATCTTCTATGGAAAGGATTGCCCATGCTATGGAAAATAACCCAATAGAGAGAGCATGATGAATGATTGGAAGGATTACACGATTGAAAATGTCATTTTTATTATGGATAAAGCCATGAAAGCCATGGAGCCTGAAACAATAAATTCTTTCTGGAGAAGATGCATCCAGATGCTGTGCTTACGTTCACAGATTTACAACAAAGACAATCAAGAAAATCATGAAAGAGATTGTGAACATGGCAAAAAAGGTGTGTGTGTGGAGGGGGTGAAGGGTTTCTAGATATATATCTTGGAGAAATCCTAGAGTTAATAGATACCACGCACGAGAAGAATTAACAGAAAACATCTTGTCAGTGATGAGTGCTTCCAAACCAGTGCCAGATGATAGGGAAGAAGACGCAGAAGAAGCAGTACCAGAAAACAAATTGACATTAAACAATCTGGCAGAAGGGTTCCAATAATTCAAAACTTCTTTTGACTTCTTTTGCAACATGGACCTTTTGTGATACAGGTGCTGAAACTAAAGAAAATGATGGAAGAAGTATTGGTGCTGTAGAAACATTTTTAGAGAAATAAAAAAGCAAAAAAGTCAGACAAAAACTATGATGTATTGCCATAAAATTAAACAAGGTGTGTTTGCCTATCCTGCCTCCACTTCTACCTCCTCCACCTCTTCCACCTCTGCCACTCCTGAGACAATAAGGTCAACCCCTCATTTTCTACTTCCTCTTCAGCCTACTCAAATTGAAGGCAATGAGGATGAAGACTTTTGTGATAATCTGCTTTCACTTAATGAGCAGTAAATACATTTTGTCTTTTTTGTTAATAACATTTTGTTATTAACAAAATAACATTTGTTAATAACATTAATGATTTTGTTAATAACATTTTATTTTTCCTAACTTAATTTATTGTAAGAATACAGTATATATATATATATATATATATATATATGTGTGTGTGTGTGTGTGTGTGTGTGTGTGTGTGTGTGTGTATGGCATGCAAAATATGTGTTGGCTGTTACAGTTATCATCAATGTTTCTGGTCAACAGTAGGTTATTAGTAGTTAAGTTTTGGGGGAGTCAAAACTTATACACATATTTTTGATTGCACAGGGGGTTGACATTCCTAACCCCCATATTGTTCAAGAGTCAACTGTGTATATATATATATATATATACACACATATATATACACACACTTACACAGACACACACACAGATAGAGACAGAGACAGACAGACAGAAATTTTGTGGAATTGACTAAGGCAATTAGGAGGACTGGTCAGTCTGAAATATGTAGGGTAGGTCAGCAAGCTGGAAACTGAGGCAGGATTTCTATGTTAGTCTTGAGGCGGAATTCCTTCTTTTCCAGGACACTCCAGTGTGTGTTCTCAAGGCCTCCAATTGATTGTATAAGCCCCATCTATATTATCAAGGGTAGCCTTTTTTGCTTAAAGTCAACTGATTGTGAAAGCTAATCACATCTACAAAATAGCCTGACATCCAGACTACTGTTTGACCAAATAACTGGGTACCATGGTCTAACTAAGATGACACATAAAATTAACCATCATAGTATTATATAAATAAAATAGATCATTGACTGCATTTTCCCCTTTTAAAAAGACAGTTATTAGTTATCAGTACATTGTGTAAGTATAACCTTAATCATACGGTTATAATGAATATATAAGAAAATAGCTTATTAGAACAATTGACTTGTATTAGGCTAAATTATTGTATTCTGGATTGCTATAGCTAGCTTATAAATAGAAGCTATTATTTTGAAGATCACCTAAAATAGAGTTACCAATCTCCCTCTTGGAGTCAAATGGGTAGATTAACATGATTTCTTCATAATCTCTTTTAATCCTAAATAATGACCCTAGGATATAAAGTTATTGTATTTTTGATCAAATCCCCTGCTCAAGCTATATTTATCCCCATTTTGGGAAGTAATTGGATATGTTTATTACCTTGATTGTGGTGATGGTTAACAAGGGTGTATACATATGTCTAAACCCACCAAATTATTTACATTTATTATGTTCAGGGTTTTTCATATACCATTTATACCTTAATACAGTTGGCAAGATAATCATAAAGAGCTTAGCACAGTATCTAGTATGTAGCTAGTATTTGATAAATGTTAGATATTGTTATTATGCCTGATTCTACACTATATAGATTGCAAGGAGACTAGACATAAAGTCCTAGGGGTAAATGACAATGGTCTACAATGAGAAAGCATTCAGCCTCCAGTCTATAGATGCTAAAAATATTAAGCTTCAACCCAGCCTCTGTCAAAATGGTGACAAATTCTGAATTTCAATGAATGAAAAGTTTCTGTAGCATTAGTGTCTGTCTACTCAGAGTTATATGGATCCTACCTACCTGACAACCTAACCAAGCATAGCTCATAAAATGAATACATTCCAACAAACCGAATGTGCCACACAGAAGTCAATTGCCCCTCTGGCCAGTGCTTTGCTATAGCTCTATTTTTAAAGCAATATAATTAAAAATGTATCCAGAAATTTATATAGTTTTATAGTTGATAGCTTTTCAAGTTAATTTCAGAATGCATGCTATGTAAAATTATACTATAAATGATTAATTATAAAAATATTATTTTTCTGAAAGACAAACAAGGAAAAAGTTATAAGTATTGTTTAGATATATTCTTGATATCTGCAAACATAGACCATAAATAATCAATTGCTTTGTGCCATAAAAAATTATATTTGAAGGATATTAATTATTCTAATTATTCTTGATATTTCTTAAAGGGAAAGGTTTTGATACTCACCATCAAATCAGTACTAATTGATCAACACTTATGTGCACATATGGTAGTAACATTCATTGGGTGTCAGGAGGTGGGAAAAGGGAGGAGAGGGTGTATATTCACATCTAATGGGTGCAGTACGCACTATCTGGGGGATGGACCCATATGTAGCTCTGACTCGGTGGGGCAAAGGCAATATATGTAACCAAAAGATTTGTACCCCATAATATTCTGAATTTAAAAAAGAAGGATTATTACAATTGCTTAAATATCTATTTTGAGACATTATTTCACAGATTTTTTTTAAATATTTGGGAGTTTTTAAAGACGTTCTTTTTTAAAAAGATGGCTTACCAGCTAACTTATGAAGGATGGCCTTGAAATTAGCTGCCTAATCAATAATTATAAAAGTGACATCCATTTCAATGATATCCTTCTTTACATAATCTTTTGGTTTCTAAACATGGCCATTTTCTCCTAATAACAGGGTATTATAGGAAACAAAGGAACATATTTATTTCTTTCATGAAAATACTTCTGACCAATGAGTCTTTAATGACATCATTCATTATGCTATTGAATGATTTTAGTTCATCATTCCAGAAAAGGTATTCTGTTGAACAAATCTTGGTAGATTATTTGGTTCCTTCTTTTTTTTCCTGAGAGTTTTGAGAAACACATTAGAAATTAATGATGGATCAGCTATAAAGTATTGCAGAGCTATAGTCCAGCAAGCACAGAAAATTTTAATTTTTATCAAAATTAGTAGGTTAAAATTTAGTAATTTTTATATTTAGTAATTTTTATATTATTACTTATATTAATTATATAATTATTATTATATTATTATATTATATTATTACTTATATTAATTATATAATTATTATTATATTATTATATTATATTATTACTTATATTAATTATATAATTATTACTTATATTAATTATAATTATATTAATTATATATCATATTATTATATGATTTAGTAATTTTTATATTAAACAGCCACTTAAATGGTTGCACTTATGCTTTCTTTTGAATAAAAATATACATGTCAATGTTAAATATCATTTTTGAAAATATATCATAAAAGAACCTCTTTGAAAAATAAAATTACAAATATCTTTATTCTTTGAAATTTGAAAAAACATCATAATCTCTCCTTGTTCCCTTATAGCCAGAGATTGATAATCCATGTTATAATCCCTGATTTCATCTGTTTTGTTAGACAGAGAATCAGCAACTGAAAACAGTATCAGGCTGCCTACAGAGATTGTGGTCTTGGTCTTTTGGTTTAACTAGTATTTATTCACGCATGATCTTAGACTCAGGTACCATCACATATATTCTTTTATATATTCTTGTTACAATCCTTCCTATTTTGCCTTAAATCTTTCAAAACTTTTGTTGCTCTTCGTAAATACTTTTAATTTAGTCCAGTGGTTCTCAAAGTTTTGCATGCATCTAAATCACCTGGAGGTCTTGTTAAAACACAAATGGCTGCACCCCACTCTAAAGTTTCTCATTTGCCAGATCTAGGATGTGGTCCAAAAATGTGCTTTTCTAACAAGTTCCCATGTTATATTAATATTACTCATCTGAGAATGACACTTTGAGAAACCTTGATTTAGTCTTCCTGCTTCTCGGACTTGGCATTTTATGTATTGTAGATAGGGAAGAGATGAAAATACTAAGAAGAAACTAGAAGAAAAGAGAATGTTTTCTAGATTAGTGGTTTTCAATTTTAGCTACACATTGGAAATGCTTATATAGCTTTAAAAACTAAGGATGTCTCAATCCCTTCCCCACAGATTTTGAGTTAATTGTTCTGGGCAGCTTCTTGGTGTTGGAATCTTCAAAGTACCTTGGGTAATTCTGATATGCGATGAATATTGAGAACCTGTCTTCTAGTTAGATAGTGGTTACAACTAACTCCCCTTTTCACTGCAAATGAATGACAATGTAGTAAAAACCACTTTTTCAAGAGACCACCTTTCTAGAAATATTCACTTACTCCTAGAAATATTTAAGCAAATAGTTCGATATTATCTATAGAGTTGTTTAAGCTTAGTAGTTAGAAAGACTTTTCATTCATTCATGCAATGAGATTTTGAGATCCTCAGCTTTTCAGGCTTAGTCAAAGAAATTAGAATATCTGGAAAAAGAAAATAACATAATCAGAACAATATTGGCAATAAATTTGGTACTCTTATCAGAATACTTTATCTTCATTCACTCTAACTGGTAACCATCTACAAATTTTAGTTTCTATCAACAACCTAGAAAGCAGAAACTTCAGGTCTTGGTAGAAACTACTATTAATTAGGATTTTAAAAAGAGACAAAAATTATTATAAAGAACATTTACTAGCTGTGTTTTAAAACATTGGAATGAACCAACTAAGTGGTTCTCAATCAAGACTGATACGGGCACTTGGGTTGTTATCCTGGATAGAGCTGGAAGCCATTCTATTAAGTGAGGTATCACAAGAATGCAAAAACAAACACCACATGTACTCACCATCAAATTGGTACTAACTGATCAACACTTAAGTGCACATATAATAATAACATTCATCGGGTGCCAGGCAAATGGGAGAGGAAGGGAGTGGATGGATATATTCACACCTAATGGCTGTGGTGTGCACCGTCTGGGGGATAGACAAGCTTGAAGCTCTAACTCAGGTGGGGCAAAGGCAATATACGTAATGTAACCATTTGTACTCCAAAAATATGCTGAAATAAAAAAAAAATGATATGAGCCCCATGAAGATATTTGGCAATGTCCAGAGACATATTTGGTTGTCACACCTAGCTAGAGGAGAGGAGCAGAAGGTTCGAAATGTGCAAGTTTTTACTGATTTCACTGAGCAGAGGACAGGAATGCTGCTAAACATCCTGCAATACATAGAAAAAACTCCTGCAACCATTATGCAAGAATGTCAAAAATGTTTAAGTTAAGAAATTATAATCTCAGCCATCTCCCTCAATAAATTATTGTTTTGAATTCATCTATAGGAATCTGGAGTAATTATAGCTTTAAATGAGCATGTTGCTTTTTGATATGGAACATCAGTAGAAAAGAAAACTGATATGATCTGATCAATTAATATAACCAATTATAGAACATAATTTTGAAAACTTTAGCATTCTATACTATACCGAGAACAATGATATGCTCTGAGTACTACCACTACAACTATTATTGTTATACTTACTATAATTATTATTGTTAAGGAATTGGCAGTGCCAGTATAAAGTAAGAGTTACTCACAATCTTTATTGCTACATTTAAAAATGAATGGGACCTGATCAAACTAAAAAGCTTCTGCACAGCCAAAAAAACTATCATGACAGCAAACCTACAACCTACAGAATGGGAGAAAATATTTGCATGCTACACAGCGGGTAAAGGGCTGATAACTAGAATGTATTTGGAACTTGGGAAAATCAGCAAGAAAAAATAAAACAACTTTATCAAAAAGTGGGCAAAGGGCAGGGCGCGGTGGCTCACGCCTGTAATCCTAGCACTCTGGGAGGCCGAGGCTGGTAGATTGCTTGAGGTGAGGAGTTTGAAATCAGCCTGAGCAAGAGGGAGACCCCGTCTCTACTATAAACAGAAAGAAATTGATTAGCCAACTAATATATATATATAAAGCAAATTAGCCGGGCATGGTGGCACATGCCTGTAGGCCCAGCTACTGGGGAGGCTGAGGCAGTAGGATTGCTTGAGCCCAGGAGTTTGAGGTTGCTGTGAGCTAGGCTGACACCACAACACTCACTCTACCTTGGGCAACAAAGCGAGACTATGTCTCAAAAAAAAAAAAATGGGCAAAGGACATGAACAGAAACTTTTCAAAAGAAGAAAAAATAATGGCCAAGAAACATGAAAAAATGCTCAACATCTCTAGTCATCAGGGAAATGCAAATTAAAAACACAATCATATATCACCTTAGCCCACTTAGAATGGCTTTTATTAAAAAGTCCAAAAACAGATCTGTAAAGAATGATGGTGGTACTTTGATGGGGATCACATTAATTCTATGGATAACTTTAGGTAATATTGACATTTTAATGATATTGATTCTACCAATCCATAAACAAGGTAGATTTTTCCATCTGTTTCCATCTTCTACAATTTCTTTTTTTAGTTTTTCATAGTTCTCCTTGTATAAATCTTCTGTATCTTTCATTAAATATATTCCTAGATATTTAATTTTCTTTGGGGATATAGTAAAAGGTATTATGCTTTTGCTTTGAGTTTTGGCTTGATTGTTCTTGGGATATATGAATGCCTCTGATTTGTGTATGTTGATTTTGTAACCTGAGACTTTACCACATTCATTTATCAAGTCTATGAGTCTCTTGGATGAATCCATGGAGTTTTCTAGGTATAATATCATATCATAGGTGAAGAGAGAGAGTTTGATCTCTTATGAACCCATTTGGATGCCCTTAATATCCCTCTCTTGCCTGATTGCTATAGCTAGGACATCGAGCACTATGTTGAATAGAAGAGGAGATAGTGAGCATCCTTTTCTAGTTCCAGATCAAAGTGACAATGATTTCAGTTTTTCCCCATTGAGTATGATATTGACCATGGGTTTGTAATAAATGGATTTGATAATTTTAAGATATGAGATGCCTATGCATATTTTGTTAAAAGTTTTTATCATAAAGGTGTGTTGGACTTTGTCAAATGCTTTTTCTGAATCTATTCAATCTATTTTGAATCATCTGGTCTTTGTTCTTGTTTTTATTTATGAGGCAGATTGCATTTATAGACTTGCATATGTTGAACCAGCCTTGCATCCCTGGAATAAAATCCACCTGGTCATGGTGAATTATTTTTTTTGATGTGCTGCTGAATTTTGTTTGCTAAAATTTTTTTGAGGATTTTTGCATCTATACTAGTAAGGGATATTGGTCTGTAATTTTCTTTTTTTTTTTGTTGCGTGCTTTCCTGGGTTTGGTATCAAGGTAATATTGGCTTAGTAGAATGAGTTAGGAAGGATATCATCCTTCTCAATGTTGTGGAATAATTTCTGTAGTATAGGTATGAGTTCATCTTTGTATGTTTGACAAAACTCTGAAGTGTAGCCATCTGGTCCAGGACTTTTCCGGTTGGGGAGGTTGTTAATTACTGCTCCAATTTCTGCACTTGATATTGGTCTATTCAGGAATTCTGTTACCTCCTGGATGAACATAGGGATGTTGTATGAATCCAGGAATTTGTCCATTTCTTCCTCATTATTTAGTTTTGGGGCATATAGTTTTTTATAGTAGTCAAACATAATGTTTTGTATTTCTGTGCTGTCTGTTGTGATCTCTCCTTTTTCATTTCTTACTGAGTTTATTAGAGTCCTTTCACATTGGGTTCTTGTCAGTCTAGCAAGAGGGCTATCAATTTTGTTTATCTTTTTAAAAAAAGCTTCTGTTTTTGTTGATCTTCCATATAATTCTCTTGTTCTGCATTTCATTTATCTCTGCTTTGATCTTAGTTATTTATTTTCTTCTACTAGGATTGGAAATGGATTGCTCTCTTTTTCCAATTCCTTGAGTCTATTCATTAGGTTGTCAGTATCTAAGCTTTCTGTTTTTTGGATGTGAGAATTTATTGCCATTAGTTTTCCTCTCAGGTATGCTTTAGCTATATCCCACAGGTTTTGGTACATTTGTCTCCATTATCATTTTCTTCAGATAAACTCTTAATTTCCCTCTGAATTTCTTCCTTGACTTGAGAATTCTTAAATAATAAATTGTTTAGTTTCCATGACTTTGTGATTTGTTGAGTGTTTCTATAAGAATTGAACTCTAATTTTATACCACTCTGGGCATAGAAGACACATGGTTTAATTTATATTTTCTTGAATTTTTTGAGATCTGCTTTGAGGCCTAGTATGTGATCTATTTTGGAGAAGGAACCATGGGCAGCTGAGAAGAATGTAAATTCAACTTTATTTGGGTGGAGTGTTCTGTTGAGATCTGGCAGACCTATTTGATCAAGAGCTTTGTTTAAGCCCATTATTTCCTTGTTTATTTTTGGTTTGGAGGATCTTTCCAGTTCATTCAGTGGAGTGTTGAAGTTCTCTGCTACTATGGCATTATTGTATAACATGCTCTTTAGATCATACCAGGTTTGCTTTATGTAATTGGGTGCTCCTGCATTGGGTGCATAAATATTAAGAATTGTTAAATCTTCTTGTTGCATCTTCCCTTTCACCATTATAAAGTGGCCATCTTTATCCTTTTTTACTTTTGCTATTTTAAATCTTATGTTATCTGCAAATAGTATAGCTACCCTTGCTTTCTTTTGACTTCCATTTACCTGGATGATAGTTTTCCATCCCTTGACCTTCAGCCAGAAGGCATCTTGTGGGTTAGATGTGTTTCCTGTAGACAGAAGATACTAGGGTTGTGGATTTTTATCCACTCTGCCAGTCTATGCCTTTTCAGAGGACAGTTCAAACCATTTACATTTATTGAGAGGATTGAAATTGGAGGAAGATTTCCATTTATATTGTTTGGTGAAGTCCTGTTGCTTTGACTTGCTTCTTGAGCCATCATGCAGTTCAGGTTCTAGCCTTTAATTCTATAAAGATTTTACTTTAAGGAGTGTCTATTGCTCTGTTCAGTGTGGAAGGCAGATCTGAGAACTTCCTGAAGGGCTGGTCTGGTCTTTGCAAAATAATTCTTCCCTTTGTATGGAACCAGAAAAACTTCATATAGCTAAAGCAATCTTAAGTAAAAAGAACAAACTGGAAAGTATCACTCTTCCTGATTTCAAGCTGTACTATAAAGCAATAATAATTAAATAAGCCTGGGACTGGCGCAAGAACAAAAGCATCAATATTTGGAATAGGGCCAGAGATGAAACCATCTGCATATGGTAACCTAATCTTTGATAAAGCAGACA
>VSMD01071945.1:0-23862 GCA_008750895.1 Mirza zaza | reverse complement strand
CTTTCTATTTATAGTAGAGATGGGGTCTCACTCTTGCTCAGGCTGGTCTCGAACTCCTGAGCTCAAATGATCCGCCCACCTCGGCCTCCCAGAGAGCTAGGATTACAGGCTTGAGCCACCGCGCCCGGCCTCATTTTATTCTTTAAATAAGAAAAAAATCATAAATAGGCTAATATTTTTAGAAATTAAAATAAAATTATTTTTATGTCAAATTTTTATTTTTAGTGATTGAATAGCTTATATATTATTTATAATTACAGAAATATTGGTGAAAAAGTTTTAAAATGCTTATAATTCCATTTCAATTTTTCTGCTATTCCTTTCATATTCCCAACATGTTTTATACAGTTACAATTACAGTCATCCTTCAATGTCCTGAAGATTAGTTCCAGAACCACCACTGCCCCTGTATACCAAAATATGAGGATGTTGAAGTTCCTTATATGTGCATATAAACTATGCACATCTTCCCAAATGCTTTAAATCATCTCTAGATAACTTATAATACCTAATACAGTGTAAATGCTATGTAAATTGTTGTTATTCTGTATTTTTAATTTGTATCATTTTTTATTGTTATATTGCTTTTTAAATTTTTTTTTTTAAATATTTTCAACCTGCCACTGTGGAACCCATGGATATAGAGGGCCATCTGTATGATGAAATCTTTTAATGTTAAAATCTTAAAATGGATAATACAAGGCCAGGAGCCGTGGCTCATGCCTGTAATCCTAGCACTCTGGAAGGCCGAGGTGGAGGATCTCTTGAGCTCAGGTGTTTGAGACCAGCCTGAGCAAGAGCGAGACCCTGTTTCTACTAAAAATAGAAAAAAGTAGTCGGATAGGGTGGGATGCACCCGTAATGCCAGCTCCTCGGGAGGCTGAGACAGGAGAATCGCTTGAACCCAGGACTTTGAGCCTAGCCCTGTGAGCTGGGCTGATGCCATGGCACTCTAGCCCAGGTGACAGAGTGAGACGCTGTCTCAAAAAAAAAAAAAAAAAAAAAAAAGAAGATAATACACATAAGAGGTCCAAAATGTAAAAGGTACAAAATAAAGTCCCTGTATCACTGCCATCTCCCAGCTATCCAGTATCATTTTTTCTAATTTTTCGGGTATATTTTATAAATATATAAGCAGACATGTTTGTATATTTATCCAAATGATAGCATGTTATAGCCACTCTTGTACCTTCCTTCCTCTCTCTTTCTCTCTCTCTCTCTCTTTTTTTTTTTTTACTTATTGTAAATCATTTCAGTTCATAAAAGGCTTTCTCATTCATTTTTTTATGTCTTTATGGTATTCTGTTGCATGGATTTATCCTGAATTGTTTAATTTTGATATTTAAAATTTTTAACCAGTTTCCCATTGATAGGCATTTAGGGGGTTTCTGATCTCCTGCTTTACAAACAACACTACAATGGATAACCTTGAACATATAAAGTAAATAAAGAGAAAAGAACTACTGGCTTGTAGGGTAAATAAATGCATTTGAAATTTAATAGACATTTCCAAATTGCCTCCGGAAGGTTGAACGATATTCCCTCCTAACACCTATGTATCCGAGCAGCAGTTCCCTGTTCTGGCTCATTATGCTCTTTGTCCCTGTGTCGTCACACTTTCCCATATTTGTCAATCTGATAGGTGAAAAGGTATTTCTTTTGTTATTTTATTGTATAAGTATTAAATTTTATTATATATTTGTCAAAATTATTTCAAAATATGAGAAAATGCTTGTTATGCATCAAATTTTAAAACCAGAATGTGAAATCATGTAATCTCAGCTATTTAAAAGAAATCCTTTTTTGTGTGTGTGAAGAGGTATTTCAGTGAGTTTTAATTTGCATTTCTTTTCTTATAAGTGAAGGTCAGTATGCTTTTTACACATTAAAAAAATCTATTTGCATTTCCTTTTCTGTGATCTGTCTATTCATGTAGGATCATGACTTCTGGAAAAAGAAAAAAAAACCTAAAGATTCAAAGAAGTCAGAATTAGTGAAAGTAATTTGTTCTCTATGGAAGGGAGTAACAAAATACATTCTGTATTGATATTTTACTTTTTTTAGAAAACCTCATAATCTCACCATATAAAGATGTGTTTTTTAGTGTTCATTTTTAGTTATAGGAAACTAATTTGATCACTGATAACATATTCAACCTCTAGAACAATGCTTGGCATTTAGTAAATGCTCCATAAAGTTTTGTTAGAAGATGTTATATTATTGCGAATTTATTCTGTGGCAGCCTCTATGCTAGGTGTTATGCAAACTTTATCTTTTAACTGCACAGAGCTGTGTATGGTAGACTTCTCTCCTTGTTATTTATTTATCTATTTATTTATATTTTTGTAATCTTAACACCATCTTCCAGTCTGAGTCTCCTTGTTTTAAATTTGGGGAAAATAAAGTTAAGAGAGGCTAAGAAATGTGTTCAAGGTCAAACCAAATAGTAAGTGGCTGATCAGACATTATAAGAAAAGTTTCCTACTCAAAAAATTTCCCTTTGTCCAGCCTTTCAGCTACAATTTTGCCTTTTGTCAATTTAGACAATTCTTAACTCAATCCCTTTATAATTGCTTTCATTGTAGCTGAGGAAACTTAGCACTGTGAGAGCATGTTAATAGGAATCTACCCTGATTGTCGAAGGGCAGGTCTGAATAATTTTGCATGGCTTTTGAAATGTTAGGGCCATTGGTTTTATCCTTAGCATGTATTTATGTTTTTAAAATGCCACGTTTACTTATTTATAATAATATACAGTTTTACAATAACAAATATACAGACACGACCTCCTAAGTAGCATAACACCTTGGTAAGTTTTTTTTTTTTTTTGACAGAGTCTCACTCTGTTGCCCGGGCTAGAGTGCCCTGGCGTCAGTCTAGCTCACAGCAACCTCAAACTCCTGGGCTCAAGCAATCCTCCTGCCTCAGCCTCCCGAGTAGCTGGGACTACAGTCATGCACCACCATGCCTGGCTAATTTTTTTCTATATATTTTTAGTTGTCCAGCTAATTTTTTCTATTTTTAGTAGACACGGGGTCTCACTCTTGCTCAGTCTGGTCTAGAACTACTGACCTCGAGCAATCCTCCCACCTCAGCCTCCCAGAGTGCTAGGATACCTTGGTAAGTTTTGTAAGAGCCAAGGTATCTGAGAGGGTGACTGACCACCTGTTCGGAGGGGCCCCAGGGTTGCAGGATTTATCTGTACTCAGTCTGAGCAATGGTTTGTTTTCTTTAACTTGACAGATGCTAAATGTCACCTGAACAGGTTCTTTTCAACTCTAGGATTTCTAAGGATAAACACATACTCTATTGAGAAGAACTAAACCTATAGTCAGGGATGCATTTTATATAATTGATTATTGATAAAGTGTAAATATAATGGCAAACCATTGTATTTATATACAAATTTAAGGCGATTCTAGCATTGATTTGAGTTCCTCTCTCTTAGAGTGTTAATGATTCTGTAGCCATAAACAGCCTGAGAGTAGCTCAGTCTCCATCTAGAATCTCTTCTAACATCACCTTGCTTCCCTCTCTGCAAAATGTACTATCTGCTTAGTCCCTTCTTTTAAAGTTGACATACTAATAGCAGAACCTGCTTGTAGTCTTCTGTTTACATCTATTCAGAGTTTAATCTTTGAAGTACAAGCTTTCTTCCTCAAGGGTTTAGCAGCTGAATTTCTAATGCTCTGGTGCTCTTGCTACAGACGTATGCTATTATATCTTTTATACAACAGATCTTGTATACATTGTGTGCATGCATATGAATATTTTGCATACAATGCTATTATACAAATCTCTATAAGAGGGTATATCCTACATAACTCTTCTAAAATGCCTGAAAAATACTTTCAATTCTGTCTTCTTCTTTTTTTTTTTTTTTTAGTTCAGTCTCGGTAGAGACTGTCAAAAATTGCCAGTGCCGACTATATTTCAAGTCGTCATGGCGGGGCATCGGGAAAAGTTTTCAATTAGCAATAATCGCGCCTCGGATAAACCTCATTGAGTATAATATTACCACTGCTCGAAGCTCCATTCTGCCTTCCCAGGGTGTGATAAGAGAGTGACTAGGGAAAGATAGGGAAAGAAAATTATAGCAAAATGGGAAACCCACCATCCTTGTTGGACACTGCCTAGAAGACACTATTACAATTCGAATGTCCTTTTTTCCCCTGTGATTGTGTCTTGCTTTGTTCAGGCTGCTATAACAAAAATATTATAAATTCGGTGGTTCAAACAATAAACATTTATTTCTCACAGTTCTGGAAGCTGGAAAGTGCAAGATCAAGACACGAGCAGGTTCGGTGTTGGGGACATTCTTCCTGGCACATAGGTGGCCATTTTCTATGTGCTCACATGGCTGAAAGGAAGGAGCTCTCCGGGGTCTCTCTTATAAGGGCAACTAATTCCACTGGAGAGAGCTCTACCCTCATGCCCTAACTACTTCCCAAAGGCCCCACCTCCTAACACCATCACATCAGGGGCTTAGGATTTCTATTTTTTTCTTTTTATTTGCCATTTGATCAGCTGGCTGGAAGGGGGTTAGGATTTCAACATATGAATTTGGAGGGAAGGAGCACACACATTCCAGCTATAGGAGAGTGTTTCTCATCTGTCACTAAAATACGCTCTCTGTGGAGTGCCCACCTCCCTGGGACAGAGCCTAGCCAACTATGTAGAGCTTGGGTGTTGCTTCATTATTTCATGCCTATTATATATGACTTATTTAGGGAATGTGAAACCAACGTCCTGATTATACATTCCTTCAACTCTTTGGTAGAACAAGGCAAGAATAAATAAATATTTCCATAAAATAACAAGCATGATTAAATATGATTTTTTAGACATATACCATTAGGAACTCTCTGATTTAGAAATTCCGACCCAATTTTTTATTTATGTCTTCTACCTTAAGTTTTTTTTTTTTGAGACAAAGTCTCACTCTGTTGCCTAGGCTAGAGTGTGTCGGCCTTGCTCACAGCAACCTCAAACTCCTGGGCTTAAGCAATCCTCTTGCCTCAGCCTCCCGAGTAGCTGGGACTACAGGCATGCGCCACCATGCCCGGCTAATTTTTTCTATGTATTTTTAGTTGGCCATTAATTTCTTTCTATTTTTAGTAGAGACAGGGTCTTGCTCTTGCTCAGGATGGTTTCGAACAATGGTTTTGAGCTCAAACAATCCACCCACCTCGGCCTCCCAGAGTGCTAGGATTACAGGCATAAGCCACCGGCTTGGCCTACCTTAAGTTTTAAACTGAATTTCCCGTATGGATCTGTGTCTATGTCTACCATGTAGCTTTTGAGCGATCACATGTGAATTCTCAGCTCTGATTCTAAGAGGCCCAGAGTGGCATCATGTTACCACAATCAGATTGAGTCTGATAACAAATGATGACTTTTGGATATTAACACATGAACTCAAGAGGTGAAAACCACAGTGTGCCATTCTTTGATAACGTGTGCACATCTTTGTAGGCAGCCTGAAATTTCTGTGGCCCTTTTTCTCCAGATCCAGAATCTCTTCTCGTTTCACCAGTGTGGCAGGAATTTGAATTTACAGCCTAGATGAAGGCCCTTTGATAGTAACTTTATCCTCTGATTATCTTGAAAAAGAGATGCATGCTTTGTTGTATTTTATTTATGTTTGCAAGTACAATATTATTGATTGATTACTGTCTTCTGCAAGGGTTACATTAAAACATTTTTACTTTGAAAGCCTACGTAATCACATTTTCTTCAATATTGCCCCAAAGTTGAAATCTAGTATTTTTTCCTTCCTGTACCTATCCTTATTTTGTTGAAATAAGTTAGAAGAGGTTTGTATACTAAAATTAGAAACCTAATTTCTGAAGCACTCAGTTTCTAATACCAAAATATAGCTATGTATCTCTAGAGCAGATAAAAGGTAACAATATTACTTTTCCACTAAAAAGAAAAAGGTAACAATATACTTTTACTTAACTTTTGCTTTTATTTCTTATCCTCAAATGACATTTGGCCTTTACAGAGGTATTAACTGAGCTTATTTTCAACTTGTGTATAACAAAGATACAATTAGTTTCTGAAGAGCAACTCAAAGTATCTTCCTGAGAAACAATGTCCACAACTTTAACAAAAATACCTATTCTATAGGTTGTACTACTTTTCTTTCTAGCCTGTAGATATGTTATTGCTTGCAGCAGTTTTGTTTATTGTATTCTTTTATCTTCTCAGCACATACACCAGCCTTTTAAAAAAATTACATTCTATAAATTGGGTACTCTGTATATAGTTCCTACTAGAGCATTTATTGTATTAATAAAATGTTTTATAGCCCTTCTGAGAGCTGTGCTCTCTCATTATTTTCCCCTATTCTTTTATTTCTCCAGTTTATGAATTGTTTGGAGTCTTTTCTCCTCCTTAATTATTTACACTTTGTACAGGGTGAATTCTGGTACTTCCCAAAAGTTATTTGCCTCTTGCAGCACTAAATCTGCATCTTTCTTAAGTCCTGAGAGTCTCCTGTCTCTTGTTCTAATCACAATTTGATCTCTGACTTGAATTCAGACAGTATCTAAAAGTTCATGATCAGTTTAACACTCATAGGTCAAACTTTATACTTTTTCTCTATTGTTAAGATTTGGGGAGATGGCTTCAAAGTCAATTTTTCTTATTCTAGTTGTCCCCGAGAGTTGTATTAATAATCATTCTACAGCGTGGTGGTTGCAAAGTATGTTGACTAAGAACTCTGATTTTAGAACCAGACTTCCTGGGTTCAAATTCTTGTTCCACCATATATCAGCTGTGTGATCTTGGGCAAGCCACTTAACACTCGTGTGCCTTATATTCCTCGTCTATAAAGCAGGATAATAATGTTGCAGATTGAATTTGTGGCCCCAGATCCATATATTGAATTCCTAACCACTAATACCTCAAAATGGGACCTCGTTTGGAAATAGGTAGTTGCAGATATAATTAGTTAAACAGAGATGAGGTCATACTGGAGGAGGGAGTGGTGTCTTTACAAAAAGGGGAAATTTGGACATAGACACTTGCTCACGTGTGAGTATGAAGGCAGGGATCTACAAGCCAAGGATTTTGGAAGGTTGCCAGCAAACTACCAGAAACTACAAGAGAAACATGGAACAGATTCCCCCTAACAGTACTTAGAAGGAGCCAACCCTACTGACATCCTGGTCTTGGACTTCTCCCTTCCTATAAGTGAGACAACTGTCTCCAGCTGTGAGACAGTACCTGTTGTTTAAGCCACCTGTGTCGGTGGTGTTCTGTTGCAGTAGTCTGAGCGAACTAGCGCAAATGGTTATCTACCAAATCAGGTTGTTCTGAGGATTCAATATGATATTAAGTGCTTAGAACAGTATTTGACATAGAGCAGGCACTGATAAATATAAATCTATTTCTTAAATGCTAGCCGTGTGCCACGTGCTGCCCAAAACGCCTAGCTTTACACGGGTTATATGTATAGAGCATGTGATTTCAGAGATACCAGTAGGCCCCACATACCTGAAAAACACGAATTCCTTTATTCTTCTTCCACAAGGCCTTGTCTCTAGTTAAAATAACCATAGTACTGATGGTATCGTCATAGTGATAATAACCATTTCGTAAACATAACCCTACATACAAGGCACTGTACTAGGTACTTTATATGTATTATCTTCTCTATCTTCCCAACTGCCATGTACTGGTGTCCGCTGTAGATGTTTCCAGATCTCTGTAATCTCTGGTCTTCAGGTCCACAGGCTGTGTCCTTCTCACCTTAAGCCTTGTCACTGACCCTCTCCCAGTACCTCTGCCCTCTCGTCGAGGTTGAGAACCCTTCTCTACACATTCTGGGGTACGTGCGAGCCTGTGAGACTATACTCAGGCTTTTCTCCTTTGTTTTGCTTATCCATTGCTGCATTACCGATCACCCCAACACTTAGTGGCTTGAAGCAACAATGACCATTTCATTTCTCATAATTTGTGTAGGTCAGGAATTTGGGGAGGGTTTGACTGGGCAGTTTTGGATCAGGGTCTTTCAATGCAGTTGTGGTCAGTTGGTGACAGGCGTTGGAACAGCTATGGATTGGCCAGTCATCTCTCTTTCTTCCTGAAATCTCAGGAATTCTCCATATGGTCATTCTGTGTGGGTTGGTTTGGGCTTCCTCACAGTATGGCTGCCTCAGGACAATTGGACTGCTTATATGTTTACTCAGGGCTCAGGCGCAAGACAGGAGCTACACTACAATTTATCATTTGGCCTCAAAAGCCACAAAATGTCACTTCTGTTGCATTTTATTGGTTACAAGAGAGTCAGAAATTCATCCAGTTTCAAGTGAAGGACCAGTTGAACCCCAACCCTTGATGAGGGAATGACAAGATTCTAGAAGAGCATGTGAGTCAAGAGATATTGTACGGCCTTGTTTGGAAAATTTACTCCTGTGTACATCCCTAGGCACTTTTTCTGTCTATCACTTAGGATTTGGTCCAGCCACTTGAACAGAAAATTCAAATTACAGAAGCCTGGACAAAAAACAGATTTAATTTTCTCTTATGTAAGAGAGCTCCAGTGGTAGGCGGTTCAGGGTTGGTGTAGTATCTCCACAGTCATCATGGACACCTTCTGTCTTTTTGCTCTACCATTATTGGTGAGTGGCTTCCTTTCTTAACTTCGATTATTGGATGTAAGATGGCTGCTGTAGCTCCAGCCATCATACCCATGTTCCAGGGAGCAGCAAGGAGAAATGGAAAAGCAAACAGGGTCATTTTTCAACTGAGGCAACCACCTTTATAAAGTTTTCCTAGAAGTTCCATCCAGTGGCTTGCATCTAAATCTCATGGGTAGTTTGGCACATTGCTTCACCCAAAATATAAAAGAAATTACTTTAGAGCTGGAACCCATACTACTAAGTGAAGTATCCCAAGAATGGAAAAACAAGCACCACATATACTCACCAGCAAACTGGTATTAACTGAGCAGCACCTAAGTGGACACATAGGTACTACAGTAATAGGGTATTGGGCAGGGGGGAGGGGGGAGGGGGGCAGGTGTATACATTCATAATGAGTGAGATGTGCACCATCTGGGGGATGGTCATGCTGGAAACTCAGACTTGTGGGGGGAGGGGGGAAAGGGCATTTATTGAAACCTTAAAATCTGTACCCCCATAATATGCCGAAAAAAAAAAAAGAAATTACCGAGGAAAAAGGGAAGAATGGATATGGGGTAAACAACCAACAGTGCTCACCACCCTTACACATTCTACCTCTATTGCTTGGCCGCCAGGCTTCAGGCCAGACTTCTCTTTGAGGCTTTCAGATTTCCAAGGCTATACGTGGAGGATGAAGTGCAACTTCCCTTTCTGGAAACCTTTCAATCCTATCTGGAGTTCCTAGAGTTCATGGCATGGAATACCCTTTTCAGGGACCAACACCAATGACTAATGCTTAGTTCCTTTTCCAGGACTGATGCCCCTTGGCAAAGATAACTTTTTCTAATTCTACCCATGGGAAACATTAACCACTTCCATTATCATGTGTTCCTCCAAAGCTGATGCTTGTGCAATAAACTCTATGACTTTCTTCCTTTGGGGCTTGACTTCCATTACTCAAAGCCAAGATTTTAGAATTCAAAAGTCTTTTATCTCTCCAAAAGCCCAGGTTTTATAATTTGATGCTTTGGTTTTTTAGATGATTATCTCTGCTATGAACTATAAAACTCCATTCAGGAATAAAAATCCCTTCAGTAAGTCAGTTGATTCCCTTTTCTATCCTGAATATAGCCTTAGGAGACAACACAGGTAGAAAGCTCTCCCTGCTGCCGGGAATACGGCAACTAAGTAAAAGCGAGGAGGGAGGGAACCTTGGATGAGATTTGAAAATAGGTATCAAGATAGGGCCGGGCACGGTGGCTCACGCCTATAATCCTAGCACTCTGGGAGGCTGAGGCAGGTGGATCGTTTGAGCTCAGGAATTCAAGACCAGCCTAAGCAAGAGTAAGACCCCGTCTCTATTAACAAAAAAATAGAAAGAAATTAGCTGGACAACTAAAAATACATAGAAAAAATTAGCCGGGCATGGTGTTGCATGCCTGTAGTCCCAGCTACTGGGGAGGCTGAGGCAGGAGGATCGCTTGAGCCCAGGAGTTTGAGGTTGCTGTGAGCTAGGCTGACACCACGGCACTCTAGCCCAGGCAACGGAGTGAGACTCTGTCTCAAAAAAAAAAGAAAAGAAAGAAAGAAAATAGGTACCAAGATAAACAAGAGTCATACAAGGCAGAAGGGCTATTCAGTTAAAGAGACTGAGAAGTACGGAAAGCAAAGCATTCAGACTGGGGGCCATCAGGGACGCTGTCACAGGATGGGACAACAAGGACTTTGATGCCAGAAAACAAGGAAAGGCATTGCAGTCTGAGGAAACAGCTTCAGCTAGAAATGTTAGGTTGAATTGTACAAAAAAAAACCCAAAAAAACCTGAAGAGTTATTCTATGAATTCATTAGGAAAGAATTTTCTTTCTCTTTCTTTCTTTCTTTCTTTCTTTCTTTCTTTCTTTCTTTCTTTCTTTCTTTCTTTCTTTCTTTCTTTCTTTCTTTCTTCTCTGTTCTTTTTTTTTCTTTTTTTCTTTTTTAGCAGAATCAGATGATTAAGAATGTATGGGAAAGCAAGTGAATAAGGGTAAACCATTTATGCAAATAAAACTACTTTAGGCCAGTCTCAGTGGCACACGCCTATAATCCCAGTGCTTTGGGAGGCCGAGGCAGCAGGCTCGCTTAAGCCCGGAATTCGAGGCTGCCCTCTAGCAGGGATGATAGTGAGAAACTCTGTCTCTAAACAAATAAAATTAAATAGATGAAAACAACTTTGCATGACACTGTGTCATCAGCCAATAAATACTTATTAGGCATTGACTCTGCCCAGGTGGCGTGCTAAGCCTGAGACTTCAAAGTCTTTATCTTTGACCTTAAGGAGTTAGGGGTCTTGTTAGGGAAAATAGATATTACAAATATCTTGTAGTATAATTTGATCAGTGCTATAAATAAGGTGCAGGGTACAGTGGTGAAAGGAGGAATGAATTCATTGAACAAGTATTTATCAAAAGAAGTACCTCCTTGCCTCCATCTGAGAGACCCTGTGGTGACAAGCCCTGGTGACCTGGGGGAAGGAAGGCAGACCCCCTCCCTGGCCTCCCTTGAACTTCCAGTCTGGGAATGACAGAGAAGCTCTAACAGCCAGACCTAAAGGCTGGCCGAACTCTCACTTTTATATCCTGTTGCAAAATCAGGGCTATAAATGTGGAAATTTTGCTGTTAATATTTTAATATATGTAATAATTATTGTATTTTTAAAAGGACTTTAACAGCTTCCTTGAGAAAATTAGAATGAGCAGTATGCATATTACATTTTTAGACTTTCTTTCGCCAGCATAACACCAAGAATTCAAGTGAGAGGGTTATAAAATGAGTAGATAGACGGGAGTTTCTGGTGAGAAAAATTGGAAACCCCAATTTGGAGATTTTTTTCCTTTTCTTTTTCTTTCTTACTGTCCATTTATATTATAATACTGGTACTGATTGAATGTCACTTATCTGAAATGCTTGGGACCAGAAGTGTTTTGGATTTTGAATTTTTTCAGCTTTTGGGATATTTGCATTATACCAGTTGAGCATTCCTAATTCAAAACCCCCAAATCCAAACTGCTTCAATGAGCTTTTCCTTTGAACATCAAGTCAGTGCTTAAAAAGTTTTGGAGTTTGGGGCTTCCAATTTTGGATTTTTACATCTAGAATACTCGACTTGTAAATGCATCTTCTTCTTTCTCTCCTGTTAAACCAAAGCATGTGAGGATTGACTGGAATGGATATCTTACCATACTTGCCTTTTTCTGAAATTGATAACAAATACGTACATGTTGAAGGGCTCAAATGTTCCCAAATCAATGTTACATTTGCAACATGAACTTTCATTTGTTCTCTTCTCCTGTTTGGAGAGATACGTCCATACATCCTTGAAAAATTAACAAAAAATGCCAGTGTATATGCCATTAAGGTTGGATTGGGTACCCGGAAGATCTTCACGTGGAGAAGAACTCCATGCCATTGTACAGGACGCTCCAGTCAGGTTGGTCTGATTGGAACAGACTAATCAATGTCAAACACCACGTTTGACCCTCTTGCAGGTCCTTCATTCCTTTACTGACGCCATCTTTGATGAGTGGATGAAGAGATTCAATCCTCCTGCCAATGCCTGGCCTCAGGAGCTGGCACCCATTGGTCACAACCGGATGTACAACATGGTACCTTTCTTCCCTCCAGTGACGAATGAAGAACTCTTTTTAACTGCGGACCAACTTGGCTACAGCTATGCCATTGATCTGCCAGGTAACTGACACATCTTCTAAACGGGTGACTCATTCATCTTCTAAAGCAGCTTTCTTTTTAATGTAAACCAAGACCTTTAATTGAAGCATTCAGGTCTAGTTAAGTTTATTGGCCATTTTCTAGAATATGTGTGTTTAGTAAAATGAGCCTTTAAACTACCCATTAAGCATCAGAAAAAGAATACTTAGCTGATTGTCGCTTTACAAAACTTAAAGTTATTGAGAGGCCTTATTCCCCAGAGGAGCTATTTAATCCTACACTTGATTTGATGATTCTTTCTGAATTAATCAACAACGGCCCTATGGTGGTTTGAAATGCCTAATCAATAAAGTGAAAATGAACTAATCATCTGTGGACAGGAACTAGCCGGACTTAGAGCCCATTCCTGGAAGGCAGGGCTGGGCTCAGGTGAGGCAAGTACAGCATTTGCCTCAAGCACAACATTCAAGGGGAGGCCAGAAAATTCAGTAATCAGAGACAGTAATAATATAATGCAATATTAAAAAAAAATCAAAATTAGTGAAAAAAATTTGTGAATAATACACCATCGAAATTTTAAATAAAGTCAGACTGTTGTTGTTTGTTTGTTTTACACACTCACATTATTTTGAAACTGGATCAGTTGTTTCCAATGAACTCATCCCACCCCCTGCTGGGTAGGGTTATTAGGGTTGACATTGGCTTGGCCACAGATGGGGCGACATTCGACTCTATGTGTATGTTTTTTGAGTTAATTTTTTTAAGTCATATTTTAAAATTGTAGATCTTGTTTTGATTTTTCCCACTTGATTCAAAATATGGGGGGATATTTTGTTTAAGTATATATGGGGGCACACATTTTTCTTTTTGGCCCAGGCCCCAGCCTGGCTCCACGTGCCATTTAGAGAATCTTAGGGCAGGTTGAGAAAAGAAAAGTAAAACAATAAAGAAAATCTGAATTTTTTCAAGAAGCTAAAAAACACACACCCTCTCTGCTGGTGGCTTTTCCCCACTTGTGCCTATTTTGTCTCCTCTAAGTCTCATACTGTAAAGTAATCCAGATGGTTTCTGAGCTCATTCTATCTCTTTCTGGGCTCAATCTATATCAAGCCTGGTTGTGGTGGAAGGTTTGGGCAGAGTGTTACTGTGAATTAAGGTCAGATCCGAGAGAGAGCCTAAGAACTCAGGGTCTTAACCACTGGCAGACAGCCCGTGAGATGCCATCTCACGCCGATTAGGATGGCTACTGTGAAAACAAAACAAAACAAAACAAAAACAAAAACAACCAGAGAATAACAAGTGTTGCTGAGAATGTGGAAAAATTAGAATCCTTATGCACTGCTGGTGGGAATGTAAAATGGTGCAGTCACTATGGAAAACAGTATGGGGATTCCTCAAAAAATTAAATGTAGAATTACCATATGATCCAGCAATTACACTTCTGGGTATATACCCAAAAGAACTGAAAGCAGGGTCTCGAAGAGATATTTGTACACCCATGTTCATAGCAGCATTATTTACATAGCCAAAAGGTGGAAGCAACACAAGTGTCCATCAATGGATGAATGGATAAACAAAATATGGTATGTACCTACAATGGAATATTAGTCAGCCTTAAAAAGGGAGGAAATTCTGATACATTCTACAATAAGGATGAAACTCAAGGACATTAAGCTAAATGAAATAAGCCAGACATAAAAGGACAATGTAGCATGATTCCACTTATATGAGAATAGGGGATAGTCAAATTCATAGAGACAGAAAAATGGTGGTGACCAAGGGTTGCTGGGAGGGGAGATTAGGGAGGTACCATTTGGTGGCTACAACGTTTCAGTTTTGCAAGATGAAAAAGTTTTGAGGATAGATAGTGGTGATGGTCGCACAACAATGTGAAATGCACTTAATGCCACTGCGCTATACTCTTAAAAATGGTTGTGATGGTAAATTTATGTTACATGCATGTTACCACAATTTTTTTTTAAAGTAATTTTTGAAAAAGCAAGACAGGGGATTTGGACAATAACAAAAGGCAGTCATTTTGGGTTGCTGAGCAAAGAAATGGCAGAATAAAAAAATCTGTATTCTAAGAAGATGAAATTGGCAACAGGTGCTACTAGATTATAGCAGGAAGAGACAAATTAAAATCCTCTTGGAGGAATCCCATCAGGATGAGACAGGGCCCTCTGTGAGACTAGAGGAAAAGGAACCAGAAAAAGAATCTTAATATAATTATTTTTTAAGAGACAAGACTTGCTCTGTAACCTAGGCTGGAGTGGAGTGGTGCGGTTACAGCTCACTGCAACCTCAAACTCCTGGGCTCAAGTGATCTTCCTGCTCCAGCCTCCCAAGTAGCTGGGACTACAGGCATGTGGCACCATGAGCAGCTAATTAAACAAAATTTTTTTTTAGGGATGGGGTCTTGCTATGTTGTCCAGGCTGGTCTACAACTCCTGGGCTCAAGCAGTCTTGCCGCCTTGGCTTCCCAAAGTGCTGGGATTATAGCATGAGCAGCTACACCCGGCCAAGAGAGAGAATCTTAATACTTTGATGAGTGTGGGGTGTAGAACAAATTCAGAGGAACTGAATTTAAAAATAGCTGGCTAAGGAAAAGATAATTGTTAAAGAAATGACAGATAGGCATATCTTAAAAATGAAATCCATTAATTTTGTGAAAATGTGTTTTTAAAATATATTTGAGTAGAGGACTGGCTTTATTATGTGGAGATCCAGATTTTATTCACAACTATTTAAATGGGTCCAAATATCATCCGCTTCTATTATTGAATGTCTCCTGTTATAATAGCCAATAGGATTCCTCTCACACATTTATCATCCTATAAAAAAGGCAGAGACAATAGCAGAATTTCTCTACCTGAGGGTTGTATATTTTCCAGTTCCCCAGATACCATTTTAGCATGCACTTTTACAAATGAGTTTCTAACTCACAAAAGTAGTTATATACTTCCTTGGAGGGTTTAGTCTGCATAAGCATTTGTTATAACAAATTTTTAAAATGCAATAAGCTGTATTTAAATAATAGAATGCCATTTCCGACATGCTCAAGAAAAACAATTGTGGCTATGATAAATTGTGAGAAAGGGGAAGATAAATTTTATTCTAGCAAGAGTAGTTTTTGCTTTCTCAACAAAAAAAGAATGTGCGAGGAAATAAGTTTATTCTTTTAAGAGGATTCAGCTGATGAAAATTCTGACTATAGACCCTTCTCTTCTGTTTTCATTTTAGTCAAACAAATTCCAGGTTGGACCACAGTCTTCTCAGTGGTTATGGTGATACTGGTGGCTTTGGCTGGCCTTTTTGTGCTGCTGGTTTTCCTTCAATATAGAAGACTTCGAAAAGGATATTCACCCCTGATGGAGACACATTTAAGCAGCAGGAGATACACAGAAGCCTAGGGTGTTCCTGCCTTACACAGAGAAGAAGCTGGCCAAGCCATAGGTCTGACCTTGACAATAGACAAACGAATCCTCACTGTTCTTCCTTTAGTTGAATATCTTTGGCAGGGTCCTGCTATTGTAATGGTGATCCCAAATACACAAGATGCTTAGCTTTAGTTTCTGCTTTGCTTGTTTGTTTAACAAACAAAAGCTAAAGTGCATGGAGCTATTTCTATCATCAAATAAAGATAGAGTTGACAATTTATGATATCTGATAATTCCACATATGGATTCAGCCTCCTCCTGTTATGAAAGCACCAAAAAACAAACAAAAAAATTGAGTGGATTCACTTAAATTTGTAAGCCAGTGTAATTTGAGACCTCAACAAGACCATGATCCGGTTCTTAGCACTTGTGTCTTCATTTGTAATGGCATGGAGGTGGTGGTGGCAGGAGCGAGATGATTGTCCAAGGTCCCTATTTTTTTTCCCTCCAGCTTTGAAGACAAAAATAGCCTTCTTTCCATATAGGATGGGGAAATGATTAAATGAAGGATCAATTGAGCTCTATTGTGTAAATTAGACTTTACAGATTTAAAAAAAAAAAATCTGGAGTTCTTAACCATTAGACCTATTACAAGATTGAATAGTTGGATAAACATCGATCCTAGAGTGATAAATAGAGAAAAGAATAAAATTATAGAGCTAATTAATACACAGTTCTAAATCTATTAACAAATATAGAATCCGTCTGTTCAGGGACGGCTGGTTGGAGCAGGCTGTTGAGACTATAATCCTGAACGTGAGACAATTTGATTAGAGTCCCATTACTCTGCGGTCTCATTCGGCTGATCCTGAACCAATTCCTTTGCTAGGTAGCCTCACAAGAAAAATTACTCCCATGTAATGCCCTTGGCTTATTTTTAAGAGTCAACTTTAGAATCATTAATGCTGCACTGTACTGACGGTTACTTAGGAATGCTGATCAATGAAGTCTTATCATTGGAAAGCAAACCGTCTGTACACAATACGACAATTGAGAATTAAATGGCGATGTTCTGCTAAGCAATCATGAGAAATAAGAATGAGGCAATCTATATTATGATGTTCAGACTTATCTTGATGGGCCCCACTTGTGAGAAGTCTATGGTTATTGAGATTTCCAGGCAAATTTCATCTGCTCATATTTGATACCTGTGCATCTAGAGGGTGACCTGTCTGTGGGCTCATTTTGGCCCCTCTTACTGGAATGGATGTATGTAAAGTATGGGTGTTAAGAGAGCCCTGGGGCTGCCTTCTGCATGCCAGTGGACTAGAGAGTGCAAGGTTCACCAAGAACTGGTGTTATCCCCTGGAATAGGACTGCTAAAGCCAGAGAAGCGGACGAAGTCCAGTTGGAACTGAATTTGAGGTTGAGTGTCATAAAGTGACAGGCATATGTGACAGTAGGCTCAGCATAGCAAGGAGAATCGTGATCGCCCAGAGTCCTTCATGGAGTGAAGCCCTGCCTGGGCTTTTTAGCTACAGTTGCATGCATAGATCTCAATTCCTGCCATGAATAGTATTCACGGAAAATACAACAGTGCGTCATTTTAACATGCTTCCCTCTGGAAGGTTTATGCTCTGAGCTCAGGGTTGTTGGAGAATACATTTTAAAATCTTGCTTTTAAACCAAAAGAGAAATACATGAAAATGAAGATATAATTGTGCATGGTCCATATGTTCCTGAAAAGTTATGTATAAATCAATTATATGTTAAAAGCACCAGGGGAAATTACTTTTTATAGGTGAACTATTATGAATAATTCTATAAAGCACATAAGAACCTCTAGCTTATTTTTCAAGTATATCAGAATTTTCATACATCATATTCTCATAAGATTTGGCTAAAACACGATTTATCTGAGGTAGAAATAAATAGTAATCATGTACACTTAGCTACTTTTATCTATAGTGTGTGCAACTTTTTATAAAGTATTATGTTTTATAATATCTTCCTAAGAGAAATAATTTTCTAATTTTGCAGTTCATATAAGAGGAATACAATTTTCTAGTATTTTCTAACCTTATAATAAATCAATGATGAATGCCTTTTAACAAATCTAAAAGTATGATAAACCTGCAGAATAGAAAGTTGATATTTACTTATATTGAATATTATGCAAATATACTCAGAAAATGTCACTGAGCATTGCAGGGCCATACTTCTCAATGATAAGGGAAAAAAATTCAACCTTGAAGAAAATGAACAGATCACTTTATATGCCTATATCTTCAGTATTAAAAAAGTATAGGTATATGAATTACGATTTCAATAGAAATGCATGTATAAAGCTAAAATTCAGAAATGAAATTCAATAACATCTTTCTTTTATGAATTAAATTCCCTTCTAATTCAAAAATGCTTTGATAGGCATTTGTATCTTGCTTAGAATTTAACATTGCTAATTATAAGACTTCTAATGAATACTTTTAATCTCACATTAACAAGAAGTAGAAAACTTACTAAAGAGGAAAATAAAAATAAATGTTTTGCAGATTATTGTTCATCTTTTGGGGTTATTGTTTTTTAATTTGTACTTATCAGTTCCCATCTTTTGAGCACTCGACAAATCTATCTAAATATATATATATATATATATACATGTAAAATGCATAATAACTCTTTGACTTCTGAAAATAACTTCTTAAACGGATATTCTACTTTCTGATATCCCTAAGTAATTGCTACTTCCTGGGTCTGTATTGTATAGGTTGGAAAAGGAGACGCCAACCTTTCATAGGTAAAGTTACCTGTGATATCTCCACAGTCTAATGACTGATCTTGGGGTGGAAGTGGTGGGCTACTTCAAGTCACTGGCCAGAGAGGAGGGGTACTACCTTGTGATCATCCAGGTAATCCTTCAAGATCAGTCAACTTGGTGGAGAATCCAGAAAGAGGAAGTTAGAGCCAATGAGGTAATGGCTACATGGTGTTCACTTCTGCATCTAGACTTGAAGTTAGAGGTCAGTTGTATATCGCCCTGTACAGCAACACTGCCATTATATTAATATCAAAGGACCTTACCTTAAGGACTCAGAAAGTGGTGGTGGTTGATTGATATCGGTGCATAAAATAAACAATTCACTCCCAGTGCGAGGTCATTCCTTTCTCCAAGGTAAGGACAAAATCCAAGGTTTTTTTTAGCTCTTTCTATTTCTCTAGTCCCTTGCTTAGCCTGAGTACTTTATAAATATTTTTAGAGCAAATAAACTAATCTCAAAGTAGAACTTTTCTCTGGCATCTTTTTTTAACATGGGCTGCATGATGAAATTAGCAACAACCTGTCCTTCAGATTTGAGTTGTACAAACGCTAGATGGAATTTTACTCTATGCAACCTAACATAAGGGGACGCTCTTCAGTTGGATTTTCTTTCTAGTTGCATCTTCTTTCCACCATCGGTAGGCCTTACTTCTGCCATGTATAAGGGCCAGGATAGAAAGTTAAGATTTCCCCCACCTCTCCTCTAATTCCTCACACATGTCATTTTAGGGCCCGCCACTGTTTGATATCCTAAAAACTTTGTTTCAGCCGAAGCATTTAGTAGGCAAATTATTTAGTCAGGCAAACCAGTGCCTCTCTCACCCTGATGGCTCAAGCAGCATTGCTTTAGAAAGTCTCCAGGATGACTCGGTGCTTTGACTTTAGCTATAACAGCAGTTCAAGCTGAAAATAACCCCTGTGAATTTAATTTTGCTTTGGCAGGTAGTTTAATGAAATCTTGAAAACAACACACAAGAGAATCATGAGCTAGAGGATAAGTTTAAAGTTTTCTAAAACATGACAAAACAAAGCAAACAAAAACACAAGGCCTGGTATGCTCTACGTATTTTCACCAGGACTACATCTCCTTGGTAGAAACCATTAACCCACTGTGTTATTTGCCACGTCAACTGAAGTCAGACTTCTTGGATGGAATATGACTGAATTTGGTCCTCCTGTCTTCTCTGTTCCTTTGGCGGTTTATAAACATAAGCTAGAACTATCATGGTGCATCCCAAGTGTAATTGTTCTGGTTGTAAATAATGCTGAGTAGAAATGCTTGAGCTTGACCTTCTTTATTATAATAATAGAGATTTCGCTGCCAGAGTTACACATCCTGACTACTCATTCACTTGGTACGTTATCGAGCATTTCTGAATTTGCAATTAGCACAATGACCGTCTTGATTACCACTGGAGTGAAATTAGGCTTACAATAAAGCAAAACCTGCCCTCTTGTGTTTTATTAGAATATTGCACAATGTAGTAAAGTTCTCACAGCTATTTTCCTCTACCATGCTTAATTGCCGGGCCACAGTTGGGGGAGATGCTGGAAGATTTGCCATGAATTCAGAAATCAGAACAGGTAAAGCACGACAGTTAGAAGGAAATAACTTCCTGCACAGGGTCTCACAATTTCCTTTTTAAATCTATTTTGAAATGTTAAATGTTTACCAGCAAGCCATACAAGTTTGGGGAAACAATTTAGGCCACCGGGCAAAACTCTTTTAGCTTTGGTAAATATGCACAGAATATCATTTAGTTAAACATTATTTATATGATCATACTGCAGCTGGAGATTGGGGTAGCTTCTTTTTCTCTTAAAAACTGTTATTAAGAGGAAAAATTGGGGGAAAGTTTTTAAAACAAATATTGGATCAGTATATTAAAACTAGATATAAATATTTGAATTCAAGTATGGATGTGAGCGGAGTCTGAAATATGTCTTTTACTGTGGAAAATTCACTTTTTAAAATGGACTGTTGACACAATGGTGATAAAAAGCAATTTAAATAATTTTTTTTATTTTTACTTTTTAGAGACAGGATCTTGTTCTGTCACCCAGACCGGAGTGCAGTGGTGTGAGTATAGCTCACTGCAGCCTTGACTTCCTGGGCTCAAGCAATCCTCCTGCTTCAGCCTCCCAGGTAGCTAGGACTACATGCATGTGCCACCATGACTGGCTGAGTTTTTAAATGTTTTGTAGAGACAGGAGTCTTGCTATGTTGCCCAGGCTAGTCTTGAACTCCTGGCCTCAATCAATCCTCCTACCTCGGCCTCCCAAAGTGCTGGAATTACAGGTATGGACCACTGTACCCAGCCCAAAGCAAATATTTATTGGGAGCCCAGAGTGGCTTTATAATTAGGTGATTGAAAAAGGGACAGCAATGATAAAGAAAACATGGTCTCTAGGTTTTGTAAAGCTTTCCCTTCTAGTACATATATACAAGAAAGTTGCAGAAACAACCCAAGTGCCCATCCATACATGAGTGGATTAATAAAATGTGGTATATGTATACCATGGAGTACTATCCAGCTTTAAGAAACAATGGTGATATAGCACCTCTTGTATTTTCTTGGATAGAGCTGGAGCCCATTCTACTAAGTGAAGTATCCCAAGAATGGAAAAACCAGCACCACATGTACTCACCAGCAAATTGGTATTAACAGATCAACACCTAAGTGGACATATAGGAATAACATTTATCGGTGTCGGGCAGGTGGAAGGGGGGAGGAGGGGATGGGTATATACACATATAATGAGTGAGATGTGCACTGTCTGGGGCATGGTCACGCTTGAAGCTCTGAATCAAGGTGGGAGGGGGGCATGGGCAATATACGTAACCTAAACATTTGTACCCACATAATATGCTGAAATAACAAAAAAAGAAAAAAAAAAGAAAAATAATTAAAGGGGAAACAGAGGTAGGTAATTTATTTGCTTATTCTGGGACTTTTTTGTTTAAGTGAGAAAATTGGGGCCCTAATTTTCCAGCTGGGTCCACCTGCTAGTCTCCTACTCTGGCTGAATATTCCAAACATGACGATAGTAGCTGATTTTATGGAGAGTAAGGAAAAGGAAAAACATAAGTGGAGAAATTGAAGAGTCAGATTGGAAACACTTCCAATGCTGGCAGGAGATGTTCGAGTCTTCCCCCTGAGGCCCACCATCAACTTGCTCCCCATTGATACCTATGCGGTTACATGGCGCACTTTGCTGAAGACTTAATTTCCAACACAGCAAAATTTTTATTGTCATTCCTAAAGTTTCATTTCCAATATTTTTATTTGCTTCTTCAAATAGCAAGCATTGTCTTGATTATTGCCAGTAATAAGTTTTTTTCCTTAAAAAAATTTTTTTTTTATATTTCAAATCATGCAACTCATGTCAAGGAGGGATGCTCAGCTAAAGCATGTGTGTGTTTATACAAGCAAATAATCGGTCTTGAAAACAGAAACGTCCATCTCCATCGTGATCTGTGCTGTTAGCTAGTGTTCTTTACCTCTTCCTCAGCCGTGGCATGCACACAACTCTCAGCCTTTCGTAGCTTGAAAACTCACATTTGAGCAGCACATTTTCTTTTCATCTCAGGCATGTTACAATTCCGAGGCTTGTAACATGTCATTTTTTATAGACTCAAGGTCGTTTCCTTTCCTCGCGTGTCTCTCCTCAGAGATGTCCTCTTATCAAGACGCAGGCTTCTTTGTGTTTTTAACGTTTTTTGCTGGAGATATTCCCACCTCTTTGATCCTGTGCTGACTCTAAATCATGTGCTGTCAGCTCACCGGGCGCAGATCTGGTGTGTCTCGGTGCCACTCGGTCTGCCGCGCGCTTGACAGCGTTATCGGGCCTCTCCAACCGTCAAAGAGCTCCTGTGACCCAGTGACATGCAAATGTGTTCCTTTTCTGCTTCAGTCTGTCACAGCCCACACCTGGCAGCTTAGCTGCACAAAAGCGGGCCCTGATAAAATCATTCTGAAGTTGACGCTGGGAGCAAAGGATGTAAATTCATTGTTTGCAAGCAACAGCTACTCAGAACATCCAATTATGGGCAACTCGCCTTGCAGCCAGGTAGATGGCTGCCTTGGAGTCGGGTTTCCCTTTGCTTGCGAGATGAGTGGCTTTTATCACAAAGCAATCTGCTCACCTCCATTGTCACTGTCAGAAGGTAAAACCCCTGGTGCTCTCTGGGTTTACTGAGGCTTCTGAGTACTGTACCTAACTGTGCGAAGTCACAGTGAGGACAATGACTCTTCTAGGGCAGCAGCTCATTTCCCATTTATATCTGTCAGCTTCCCCCCCAACCCCTGACCCCCAACTTGTTCCCTTCCTCTGAATACTAAAAATGCCATTAGAAAATATTAGTTAAAGGCCGGGCACGGTGGCTCACGCCTGTAGTCCTAGCACCCTGGGAGGCCCAGGCAGGAGGATCACTTGAGGTTGGGAGTTCGAGACCAGCCTGAGCAAGAGCAAAACCCTGTTTCTATTAGAAATAGAAAGAAATTAGCCAGACAACTAAAAATATATAGAAAAAGTTAGCCGGGCATGGTAGCGCATGCCTGTAGTCCCAGCTACTCGGGAGGTGGAGGCAGGAGGATTGCTTGAGCCCAGGAGTTTGAGGTTGCTGTGAGCTAGGCTGACGATATGGCACTCACTCTAGCCTGGGCAACAGAGTGAGACTCTGTCTCAAAGAAAAAAAAGGAAAATATCAGTTAAAGAGCCCACTATTTTTTTTCCCCATTCAAACCACCAATAAGTGGTTTGACCTTGATTATCTGCCTGTATGAACTCTCTGGAAGTCTAAGATAAGGGTGCTTGGCTCCCATGAAGCTCTCATGAATAACACCAGATTTCCTGAGCCCAGTCACAAGTTATTAATAGTTAGTGTTCAATGCAATCTGAATATCATTCTCTCTGTTGGTGCCAGCACTGGCTCAGTGGTTAGTGAGGGCTCTCACGGGCCATTTTCAAGGCAATGGGACACATTGAGGATGAAATATGATAAATAAACGTGACATAAAATTTGCCATTTGGATCATGTTTAAGTGTACCATTGAGAGGCGTTAAGTACGTTTACAATGTTGTACCACCGTCAGCACCATCTATTTCCAGAACTTTTTCACCGTCCCAAATAGAAACTTTGTACCCATCAAACCTAACTCCCCACTCCTCCTCCCCAGCCTTGGCAACCTCTAGCAAGGCTTTGGGGAGTTCCTTCCACCTCCATCCTGAGACCCTCAGGTCTGAGATCTGGGGGGGAACCCAATTGTCTTAAACTAATTACTCTATTCCATACCCTTGGCCGCAGTGCCTCAGTCGTGAATA
>VSMD01071940.1:0-69170 GCA_008750895.1 Mirza zaza | reverse complement strand
TTAACACAATTTTAAAAATATATTATCAATGTATTTATGTAGACATTCATTTAAGGAATTACTGACCTGCTAGCAACATGTATCGGTCCAAACATGAACAGGCTTTTCTCATTTATTTACTTGAATCTAATATCTTCATACAGTATTTGGATTTGTCTGAAATTTAGCATTCCATTTTAGAGGGATTATAACCCTTTTCCTGGTGTATATTTCAGTAAAATATACATATATTTTAAATCCTCACCAACTCAATGCTCTTCAACATTAAAAAGCCTTCTAATCTGGAAAGTACTACCAGAGCACATCTCCTTCTTAATTATTTTAATATATAACACAGTTCCTAATATGATTATAAGATCCCGAACCTGTGACTGTTCAAGTGTTACCAAGTATGAGAGTTCACTAAGGCATGCAGTGGCAAATAGGTAGAAGAAAAACAAGGACTTTTATACTTTCTGAAGTTTGAACCTTGAACCTACAGCGCACAGTTACAACAGGGCCCCTGGGCTCCTCATCCCTGAACAAGCTATTAATCTACCTGAAATAGGTGAACTTCAGTGAAGCATTATCAAATAGGTAACAAGCTTCCTTTCAAATTAAAACCAGCCATGATGAAAAACAAGCTTGTTGACCTAGCTTGTTCACCATGAACCATGACACGTCGGTTAATAACTACCACCTGGGCAACTCCAAGCTTCAACAAGTAGCATTACAAATGTTAGAAAGATTCAGAGACAACGATATAGAGTATGGCCTGAACGACCACCAGCTCTATATTCAATAATGTTGGTTAAAAAAAAAAAAAATCAAGGAGAAAGAAAAAACTAAAAATGTTTAAATTTGGGATCAGAAAGGATCATGATCTGGAGGTTAAGCTAGAGCAAAGGCAACAAAAATTCTCTGAATTTGTGTGCATGGTATCAGGTGGAGTGGGGGACGGAGACAGAGGTGGGAGGGGGAGGCTGTCATAGTATTTGCCATATAATGTCCGTTAGGTTAACTATTGTACTTACTAATTTGACAGCTATTCCTCCTGCTTTTCTGAAGCTGCCCCATATCTATTTCTTGTATTTTTATTAAGTGTATTGAAACTCTTTTTGTCTGATGGAGAAAATAATTCAGTTTCCGAGGTGGGGTGAGAAGATTGGAGAAAAGGACAGCGACTGAAACAGAGACGCAGCTGAATCGGGGTTTACATTTTAGTCAAGTCTTTAAACCTCTTTCTCTAGCCAAGCACTATTAATTTGAGGTGATCAGCCTCTTATATTCGGAATCTAACTTTTCTTAAAAATTAGTCATTTCTGATGAAAATTTTAAACTTGTTTTCTATGTGAGGCTTCGGACAAGAGCCAGTATGTTTGTGAATGTGTAAAAGTGTGTGTGTGTGAGTGAGAGTGGGTATGAGCGAGTATGGGGTGTGAGAGTACTTATCAGTTTATTTTTTACTTACTGAAATCATCAGGTAATTTTATATATTACTTTCTGAGAGAGCTATCAAAGTGCACTGGTGTTTGACGGACTACTTCCTGCACAGTTGATTTGTGGTCATTAAAATGCTGGATTTCTAAAAATACGTAATAGAACGTAAGCAATGCAACTGTTCCACAAGTAAGAAAATTTTCGTCTCTGTTATTTTACCTTCTGAACAATGGTGCACGTTATGCATTATCTTCCAGTTAAATAAAAAAAATAGAGATAAATCAACACCTTGTTCCCCAGTAACACCAACTATTAATAGTAAAGACTCTTTTGAGCTGCCTTGCTTTGCCTGTGCTAGACAGTTAAAGAAAAGCACAGTGCACATCTTAGCAACCCACCTAAGAGAGGCGGCTACCGCTAGAGTCAGCCACCAGTGGCAAGACCAAACCTCAAGTTTTATGTAACCAACACCAGGTGGTAGATACTCTATATATAGAATTCATCTGACTTGACTACAGATAATTTTTACCCTGGCTATTCATATCTAAAGTTTCTGCCAAAATATTTTGAAGAAAATATAAGCCTATGTCACTGGTGTTATTAAAACTTGAATATAATCTGAGAAAGAAAACAGGTAAGGACTGTGATTGTGCTAATGAATTCAGCTGCCGGCATGACCCAGGGCGGTTGTGGACCTGCACAATGGGCCACCTCCCCAGCAAGCCCCTGAATTAGCAAAGTGTAAGGATTGAAAATTCCACAGAGTTCACAGTGCTTGGTATTTGTGTAGTACCTTTCATCCAAAGGTATCAAGGTGCAGGATAAATATTAACTCACAAATCCTGTCAGTTTTGCAGACATGTGGGACTTGTAAACTCCAACTTGGAATCAGAGTTCCTCCCCTAACCCCATTTTACTCCATTTCCCAGGACAAGAATAAGACTGACTTTTCCACAAAAGTTTGAATATAAATAAAAAACTACCAAACACCCATGTAACCCAAACTTCTAAACCTCTCTTTCTCACTCATAATCTATTCTTTCAATTGAAAAATAATTCAAATTAAAATAACATGGATTGCTTGAGGTCAGGAGTTCGAAACCAGCCTGAGCAAGAGCAAGACCCTGTCTCTACTATAAATAGAAAGAAATTAATTGGCCAACTAATATATATAGAAAAAAATTAGCCAGGCATGGTGGCGCATGCCTGTAGTCCCAGTTACTCAGGAGGCTGAGGCAGGAGGATTGCTTGAGCCCAGGAGTTTGAGGTTGCTGTGAGCTAGGCTGACGCCACAGCATCACTCTAGCCTGGGCAACAAAGCGAGACTGTGTCTCAAAACAAAACAAAAAAAAGTACCCTTAGTATCAAATTTTAAAAATAATTTTTATAGAAATTTTTTAAACTGTGTAGTAAATGTTCTATATAGTTTCTAGGGCAGGAATAAACCATAGACTAGTTTGATCTGTCTTAATTACTCTAGGCTACTATTATGGCCATTTATGATGGAACTGTGTTCTAATACAGCTCCAATATATAGAGGGTTGTTTGCCTCTAGAGAGATAGTTAAGGTTACAATTTCTTTTGCTATTTTTGTGTCTGACTCTTTTTAGGCTTTTTTTTAAATCTCCCTTTCCATAAGCTGCCATGCTACCCTTAAAGCAAGTTATTTTTAAAGCAATCTTCACTTCCTTCCAACTTGTTGATTCTAATATAATGTTAACCAGGAAACCAGAGACCAGAGTTAGAAGACTAAACTCTTAATGAGTGAGGGTCTGTGGTTGTTGCCAATGAGTCTGTTACATCCATGACAGCATTGTAGCTGCTTCCTTATTTATAACAATCTTCTCACTATATTTGATCCATATCCCTAGAATAGGTGAGCTGTTACCATAGAGCAAAATACATAGGTAAGAGCAATAACTGTATCTCTACCATGATAATTTGAACTAGTTAATTGGTGGGGGAACTGGTCATAGAATAATATATGTAAGGTAAATTGAAGAATATGACACTCGGGAAAAAAGGTATTAGAACTGTCGATATTTTTTTCTCTTTATCTTTGCAATGCTAGTGTCTCCTTCTAGAAGGGGATAATTCCAAAAATCTCAATTCCCAACTAGATTTTCTTCATATTTCCTGATTATTGACCATTGGAGACAAAAGATCAGACCAATAAATATGATTATTTCACAAGTGTTATTTGGTTTGCTTTTCTAGATTAAGTTGTCCCTATATTAGCAACTAGTGCAATCAAGTTGTGGCTAAAGACAATCGAGCGAGAGAGAAAAAAACACTGCAAGAAAAGATACTAAGTCAGAATGATAAGCTGCTACTGATATCTAAGGATATGTGAAAGAAAAAAATTGATGAAAATTTTGGAGAGAGAGAAAAAACTGGTGCACCATGTTCACAATCAAGTACATGAAGTAACCAGTACAGGCAACACTGGCTGGTAAGTTAAGCCTTGTGACAGGATGAATGACAGTGTTGCAGTGTCAGCAGCTACCTGCTACTGATCTCAAGGAGCACCTGGTCTCACTAAACACCTTCCCTGTGGGGTCATCCTTAAGAGGTTTCCCGGAGAGGTACCAATTAGGCTTCATCATGAAAACTTCTTTTATCAAAACCAAATATGTTTTTTAATTTATCAAAACCAGGTATGTTTTATGAATTTGCAAAACAAATTTTAATTCCCCCAGAGCACCCATTCCTCCCAAATACCCTAATGGTTCCCAAAGGGTAAGTATGAATAGCCTGGAGGGTTGGTGGGGCTGTGGATTAGACTTTAGATTACAGATTACACTTCACAGTTATTCCTATGCCAAATCATGCAATCCTTCAGATTGCAAGAGAGTTTATGGAGTAATATATAAATTATTATGAAACTTCTCAAGTAGGCCTCTTGATATCAGAAAAAGACAAACATGGCCCAGTCAGGACTAAAACTTCACAAACTAGCCAGCAAAGTTATAATTAAACAACCAGATAAGTCATTACCTAAATCTTTGCTATTCACAGTGTGGTTTTCGGATTAGCAATACTGACATTACCTGGGAGCTTGTTAGAAATTCAGCATCTCAGACCTAGTAGGTTAGTATCCGCAGTTTAAGAAGATCCCCAGGTGGTTCTTATGAACATTAAAATTTGAGAAGGAAGCATGAAAGGAAGGGAGGGGAGGGAGGAAGGGAGGAAGGGAGGAAGGAAGGAAGGAAGGACAGAAGGAAGGAAGGAAGGGAGGGAGGGAGGAAGGGAGGGAGGGAGGGAGGGAGGGAGGGAGGAAGGAAGGAAGGAAAAGAATATAGAATATAGAATGTTTTTATATATTCCCTGCACTGTTCTAAGAATTTATATGCATTTACTTAATTAATCCTCACAATAAAGTTAATGAGATAGGTATAAAAACTAAGATTTGAAAGATATGGAAAAAGCTTAGATTCCATAATGTATGCAGGTGTTTCAAATGGTGTTCATGAGTAGAAATTGTTTTCCTTTCTGACACTCCCTAGTGGGCTTTCAGTGGTTTTTTAGGAAATATCCATGGGCAGCTATGGCAACCTTGGTCTGTGACACTCCTCTCTTTATAACCTTCTATTCTTGGCAAAGAAGCAATTGACAGAGGAACCAGGCCAGATGCTCATCCTGGAATTACTTGTGGCGGGAGGTATTTTAGAAAAATTAGAGCTCTACAAAAAGCAGACAACCTTCCACCTTAACCTTCCAAGGTGTGTCTTACCTTGAAATTTGGGGACACCATAAGGAACAGCTAATTTTCTCTCTCTCTCTCTCTCTCTCTTTCTAACTATATATATATATATATATATACATACATACACACACACATATGCACATATATATATTTTTTCTTTGCATTACTAGGCATATTGAATGACTAGAAGGGGGATTTCTTGTTTGTCTGTTATTCCTGGTAATGGTCCAAGATTAAAATAATTTCAGTAATAAAATCAAAATGAACTTTGTGACTCCATCACGAGAGAGCAGGGAAGGGGGAAGAGAGAATGAGTAAAGGAGGGAGGGAGGGAGGGCAAGAGAGAAGAAGGGAAAATTCCAAATCAGATTGGCATTAAAACTCTACTTTTTAAGATTTTAAAAAGCCATCATCTTTTAGGAGTAAATGAAAGAAAAAGAATTCTCCTTTGCTTATTCTTTCTATATTCATCTTGAGCCTTGGATGTTGTATATCTTGTGATAGGGAAGAATTCTAATGAAATTAGAATAATTAGTCCCTTGGACGCAGTTTGTTTTCTTTTATTTGATATATCATATGCTATGGAATTTATGCAGATAAAACAATTACCAGTATCAATTCTTTGAGAGTTTGAGCTCTTTCTTTTATCCCACTGCATAATAGTTACTAATAGAAAATATATTTTATTACCTGGAATACAAATATTAAAATCTGTACATTATTAGAACTGACACTACAAATACAATGGTATGATAAGAAGTCTTTTTTGTTTTGTTTTGTTTTTACCATTCTTAAACACTGGAATTCACTTTAGAACTCCTGAGAGGGTTATCAGATTATTTTGATTGATAAATGACAAAAGGTACAAACACTCCGAAATTTCCTCGGTTTTCTTTAAGTTGCTACTTATAAACATTTTATCTGTTGCTATAAAATAGCCATAAGGTGTATGCAGAAAGATTCAACACCAAAAGTTTTATATTTTTATGTTTTATAGTGACTTTACATTAAGAGAATGTTCCTTGTATCTTAATAATTCCTAAATTTGGGCCGGGCGCGGTGGCTCAAGCCTGTAATCCTAGCTCTCTGGGAGGCCGAGGTGGGCAGATCCTTTGAGCTCAGGAGTTCGAGACCAGCCTGAGCAAGAGCGAGACCCTATCTCTACTATAAATAGAAAGAAATTAATTGGCCAACTAATATATATAGAAAAAATTAGCCGGGTATGGTGGCGCATGCCTGTAGTCCCAGCTACTTGGGAGGCTGAGGCAGCAGGATTGCTTGAGCCCAGGAGTTTGAGGTTGCTGTGAGCTAGGCTGACGCCACGGCACTCACTCTAGCCTGGGCAATAAAGTAAGACTCTGTCTCAAAAAAAAAATAATAATAATAATAATAATTCCTAAATTTGAAGCAGAAAACCTCCATTTTCTGCTTCACAAATGTCAAAATGTGATTTCCATTTTGTGCCCATTCTGAATTTCACATTAAATTCTAAGCATCAACCATGATTATTGCTGACATCTTTGTATCAATGAGCCTCTAAGATTTTATGCAAAGCCTTAAAAACTTCACCTAGGGTATCACCAAACTAGGCAAGCTTGGTCTTCCTCTGTGTTTACTAATTGAAGCAGATGGTCTCTGAACTTAGAAGTACACGACTTTCTAGGCAGTCAATGCCCAGTTTTCACAATTTATCATTGCTTTTAATGGCTTTCTTTTAATCCCAATGAAATATTCTGTCTCTTAATTTCACATGAATATCTACCTGGGAAAGTGGAAGAAAAATGATAACACTTGTTTAAAATTAATTTCTTACTTCTCCCCCAGTGTAGCGTATCTAAAGAAGCAAAACTTACTGAATCAAGTTTAATGACATAATAAATTCTTCCTTTCTGACAATGCTGTGGCTTAATTCACTAGTGCACTTTAAGCTTTTGCCTTTAGCATCTGATGGGTCATTAGTCTGTATGTAATCCAGCAATTGGACTCCTCGGAGTCTAAACTCAATCAGCAAGCACCAAACCAGTAGTTTCTGAAATATGACTGGTAGGTCAAGTGTCCTCAAAAAAGAGTGTCTGGGGCATCCCAGACAGAGAATAGGGTGTAACAAACAACAAACTAGGACAGAATGTGATGCTGGTACTCACTAAAGAGTTCATTCATTCTAACTTACTGAACAACTGCTCTTCAAATGCTTTTGCCTCCACTTTTGATCTTTTCTAGAAGTAAGTCATGTAATAAAATTAGTTGTTATGTACCAATAGCCTCAACATACATGTCATCAAGTTGAACATATTCTAATCACATTTTTGCCTCAAGAATTTTTGTCTAATACCAGAAACACAAGCCATGGAATCACTATCAGTCATCTTAGACCAAAATAGTCTAATTGCTGGACAACAATCCCACATGTGAAATATATTCTCTGCTGGATCAAATTAGTCTTCTTTCTTTGACAGTATCTTCTATGGCTAAAAAATAGAAATAGAGATATCACTAAAATCATTCCTGGATTTTACATGAGATTTGGGAAAACCATTTTTCTACCCTATCTTTAATGGGTGAAGTAATTATACTATCAATACTTAGTTCTGCTGTAGTGCTACATTCATTTATTCATTCAAATGATCCTGGATACTGGAAATAGAGGGATAGTTTGCAGTCTCTGCCATCAAGGATTAAATAATTAATTTTAGATAAGTGATATAATGGTGTACTTTAACCTGCATCATCAGCATCAGCATCATCTTACCTTTTCAAAGAATTTAACATAAAACATACAAAACAACAACAGATATAATTCATATCTGACATAATGCATGGAGAAATAGAGGGAAAAAAATCCTCCCACCACTTTCTAAAATGGGATTTTCAATGTTCTATAAAAAACACTTTGTCTCACTTCATCATGGTGTCATCTTCCTAGAGGAACTTGGTAGAAAGACTAGACCCAAGAGTTGAATTGAATCACTATCACTTTCTTTGGAAACTTAAAAGTCAGGATCTAAAATTGCTGGTTGGCCATGGTGCCTCTGAGCAGATAGATGGAGGAGCAGCAAGGGCCACAGTAGCAAGAACAGACACAGAGGATTTGGATTCTGAAAGGAAAGTGACCTGAGAGCAGGAGAAGGGAGGCCAGAGAGAAATAGGGAATCTGAAAGAGAAGTGAGTAGAGTTAGAAGCAAGAGGACAGAGGAAGCAAGAAAGGAAGAGCAAAAGGAGAAGAGAAATTGAAGAGTGGGTGGGAGGAAGAACAAGTGAGGAGAGCATTAAGCTTCAGCACATATGCCTCAACCCATGAAATTAACATATTGAAAATAATCCAGTGCTTCCTTATAGAGAAAACAGTGGTTGAATCGAGTTGCAGCGCCTTGTTGATGAAGAAGCGAAGTGACACACTGCTGCAGTACACAGTCTCTAAAATGGCTCTCAAGGCTCCCTGGCTCCCAGGGTTCATGGCCACATATAATGCCCTTCCATCCAGCACAGGCTAGACCCAGTGATTCTCTTCTAGCCAAGAGAATACAGCAAAATCGACGGGATTACACTTAATCACTTCCAAGATTAAGTTACAAAAAGCCTCTGGCTTCCATCTTGCTCACCCTCACTTGCTTTCTCTCACTTGCTCATTCTATGGGATGTCAACTGCCATATTGTGAGCTGTCCTATGAAAAGAGCCTTATGACAAGGAGCTGAGGGAGGCCTCTGGCAAGTAGCCAGTGAGGAAATGGAGTCAGCCCAGTAGCTCCCAAGGAACAAAATCTTGCCGACAACTACCTGCGCCATCTAGAAGCTAATCCTCCCTCAGCTGAGCCTTTAGATGAGACCACAACCCTGGCCAACACCTTGATTATAACCTTGTGAAAGTCCTTGAGACAGAGGCACCTAAGCCACCAATGGATTCCTGACCTACAGAAACTGTGAGATAATAAATGTTTGTTGTTTTAAACTGCTAAGTTTTACAATCATTTATTATACAATAATGAATAACAAATACACAGATTAAATATAAAAATAACCACTTTGATCAAGATTAACTCTACGCCAGTAGGTGAATCACTAAGGCAACTCTAACAGATTTAATAACAGAATTATGAAAACTTAACCTATGATAAAGATTAAGAATTAATTTGTGTTAATTTAACCTTATAAAGATGGTTTTAAATTAATCAGCAAATCTTACTTCATGTTTCACACAGAAACCTGGGTGTGAGTACCAGCTACGGGCCAGGTACTGACTAACTGAGGGATATGGCCAAGTCATTCAACCTGTCTGAGACACAATCTTAATCTGTGGAAAATGGGGCAACTAATTATCCCTGTGTGTCATGACTGTCATGAGATTGCCTTGAGGTCATGTGATTGAAACTACTTTGGAAACTATACAGCCAGTTATGATGTAAGTACTAAGGAGATTGTTGCGGTCCACTTCATGCGATCCCTCCAGGCTAGTAACATTTCAAATATTTGCAACTCCTGACAAAGTATTTCCCTTTTTTATGAGGCAAAAGATGATATCTCAATACTTCTTAAGTTTTGCCACAAAATATCTTAAGTGTTTATGCTGCTTTTTTCCAAATCTAATGCTTTATTCTAGCAACGTTCATCTTAAAGACATGGTCATTTCACATATCTTGAAGATTTAGTCAAATAATTTCAAAATTTAAAAAAAAATTTTTTTAATTATAAAAGTATATGCCTTAGGTGAATTTCCCTAGAAGAATTCCTAAGGTAGGAATTCTGGTTCAAGTGATTTATTGGGGGAGTATTCTCAGGAGAAGGGGAAGAATGCTGGACTCAGCCAGAGGTTCACTTCAGTTGATCCTAGAGCGCTGGAGAAAAAATCATACCACACCCTTAGATCCACTTTGGGGCAAAGAGACTGACTGGCCTTTGGCAAGCTCACCCCCAAACCTCCCCTCCCCCTCAACCTTGACCTTCTTCCTCGTCAGTCATTGGCCAGAGGACAAGCCCAGAGAAGGAGGCAGCTGTGAGCTTACCAGCCACAGTCAAAGCATCTTGGAGGAGCAGCCACTGAGGGGGGGTTTAGGCAGGGCGTCAACAGCATCTACTACAGCGTATATTTCATGCCTTTTTAATGGTATTCTATCCTCATTTTTGCAAATAGATCTTGTTATGCTAAACAGTTCTAGCATTTGACGGCTTTTATACCAGCCTTGTTAGATGAGATAGCAGAAAGCGTGGGAATGAGGAAAAAGAATGATCTGTCTCTAATCAGAGTTGTAAAACTTAAGTCAAATAAATGAAAGGGGGACATTGGGAGACTTTTTTCCCCTAAAAATATAACGATTAAGAAATATATACAAGAGGTCCCTAAGCAACTCTGAGGTGCACTGGGCACCTGGGAACAATGGTTCCTCAACAAGCCCAAAGGGAGCAGGGGAGGAATGCAGGAGAGGAGGGGAAAACATGAGGAGCTGTTAACTCGTGTTCCTGGGAGACACAAAGGTAAAGGAAGCCCTTGCCTATGCCCAAGAGGGACAGGAAGAGAAGGGAAGAAGAAAGAGACACTTACAACTGGAGAGGAGCCATGAAGACAGGAACCAACCTAAACAGTTTAGAACCATAGGCGTTTCCTGACTGTATCTCCTGACAAAGCACAACTCGGATATTTTTCCATCAAGCTTTTCTCTGTTTCTCAAATCTGACGTGACCCACTTTTTTCCTTATGAATTGTTTACATTCAAAAAGCTCAATCATGGAACAGAAGATGGTAAAAACTTCTGTTTATTTAATGGTTGTTACTAACACTTAAGCTAGAGCTTCCTGAAACACTATTGCTCTTGGTTTGCATGGTCGGGGGTGGGGGTGGGGAGGTTCGGGGGGCAAAGTGGGGTATCTGTCCAAAAAGGTGTTTTGACATCAGCTGCCCAGAAGAAATTCTGAAGCTTCAAAATGCATGGGGAGGCTTCACATAGGAGCTGAAATGGGAAAGTGGAATCTGGGCTTGGTACATGCAGTGTTCCCAGCCTCTCTTTCCGATCACTGCCAACCCACATTTGTGTTTCTGACATTCATTAATTTTGGCTTTTTTAATATACAGGAAAAAAAAGATTGGATATTCTGATGAATAAAACTCTACAGTGGCAATACTATTTCAACCAGAATTCAGTCTCTTTCCATCATTCTCAACTATAGGTTACCACTTTTTAGAACTATTTAAACTAGGGAATGTTTATGTGTGATAAAACTAAAACATAAACGTGGGCTTAAGGTGCTTGCCCAGCTTGCTTTATATAACAAAATATCTGCTGGTTTTCAAACTTATATTAAAACAGTATGTTAAATTCAGTTCTGACAGCACATAAAGATACTGGCTTTCCTAGACACATAAGCAAAGTCTTCTTTATGAGCTCATAAAGGCTAGACTTAAAGAATATTTAAGTAGTGGGTAATTCATAGAACAATACAGTATCTTTAGTCATTCAGCCAACATAGAGGACAGCCACAATATATTCTTCTTAGATCTCTTCCTCTCATGTTTTATATTCTTAGGAGGTGAAAGGTATTTAGAAAAGACCTAAATACATTTTTTTATTATTATTGAACTATCAAAGATGTGCTGTCTTTGGGGACTCCCTTCACTTCCTCACTCTGTGTATGTTAACCCACTTCAGAGACCATGCTGAAATGAACCCAAAATGCTAACTTACTATTTGCATTATAAATGGAGACACAAAAGGATATTTTAAAACTTTTGGTTGATCTGGTATATCAAAGATTTCTTTCGAGGCTACTTCAGTGACTGCATTGAAGTAAACTGAAAGCGATAGCTTAAAAGTGGCTAAAAAAAAAAAAAAGTCATAAAAAAGAAGCCAGCTTATTTCCATGGAAATCTTCAGCTTACTCTCCGAACCTCGCTTCTGAATTGTTTCTCTTTCTTACCCTCTTCTGTATTGGCAGGACTCAACAAGGAGGAAATCTGGAGTTTTCTGAATGCAAGTGTTAAGCTAGCTCTCACTGGAGTGCAATCCATTTTCCTTGCCTTGTACTTTACACTCAAACTTCCAGCAAGTAGCATGACTCTCATTTTTTCTTCTATTGAGCTAATTGCCAACACTGCAGCTTTGGCTCTAACCATGCGCTTTGCAATGTCTGCCCTTTTCCTCTGCTTCGTACAGTATCCAACAAACGTATAAATCATTAGAGTGACTGCTGAGAGTCCATATAAGTGACGCTGGTGAAATTTAAACAAGAAAGAAGTTAGCAGGTCTTAACAATCACTACAGCTTTTTTAACTTCCCCTTTGACCCTCCTAGATCTGTGGTTTTTATTTTCTATTTTTAAAATGAAAGCCCAGGGCCTTCCTAAGAACCATGGGAAAGTTGACATGGGCCATGGATAGGTAGCATTTAAAAGCTATTAAACAACCATTGAACATGGTGGAGTCTTCCAAGGGCTCCCGGGAAGAGACCGAGGTTGCTTCGTTACTGGCAGTGCTTGTGGAAGAATCCAGACTCCCTCTTTTTTAGCATTATCTTGAGGGAGTTAAGGATTCCTCATGGGCTCAGAGGATTAAGAAATGAAAAATGCTCACAGAATATAAGTTCTTATTATCAGAACATGAAAGGGAAGGCAAAGCTCTTTAGTCACTGAATTCTTACAGGTAAAATGTACACTATTACTGAACTTGTCTGGACAATAAGGTATCTCTAACACGGAAAATTTATGCCTACATTTGACCATTTGTCATTTCAAAGTGTTGTTTTAACTGTGTCCTCTTTGGAGAAGATATCCTATCTGCCTCTCATTTTACAACGTTAGAGTATCTAAGCTAATTTAACATGGGCCGTGTGACATGGGACATAGGCCACCCAAATATCAAGCTCCTACAAAAGTATCTCAAATTTTGCTTTTTGTTCCACACTTTATCATACTTTATGCTGATTTTTAAAAATTCACATGGGAACAGGTATGTGTCTGTCTTTTCTAGTGTTTCTTTGAAGTGGCAAAGCTTCTTAGATAAGAGAAAGTTGAGGACATAGAATCTGGTTATAATTTTCCCAATTAATTCATTGTTACACTTTGGAGATATATATACAATCTCAACTCCAATATTCTGAACTTTCACCCTTCCACGCACACCAACCACCACCACAAAAAGAAAAAAGAAAGAAAAAGGAAAATAGCAAAATATCTCCACAGATTCTATAAAATATTAACATTAAATTTTGCATAACACTGATGAAGGGACATGCTAGCATTAATATTTAAATAACATGGAGCTTATTAGACCAGAGGTATATCTCTCTCTAATTAAGTTATGGAATATAGTATATAATTATTTTGGCTTTACAATAATATTCATTTCTTTAGGTAGTTAGATTTTTGATTTGGGTACGCAAAGTTACTGTCTATTCTTGAACTGTAATGTAAAACTTGCTTCCTAGTTAAGCCTAGAATACCTAAAGTTACCTGTCTAATTGTTTTAGTATCACTTTTTAGCAAATCCAACCTTTGGGAAGATATCTGTGTGTCACTAACTTTGGTACCACACCTAGCTAAATTGAAGCCACAGTATGAGAGCTTCAACTGTGAATTCTGAATGCACTTATTCACTGTCTATCAATTTGCCAACCTTTCCAAAGTACAAGTTCATAAAAATCATAGAAATTGATATTTTCTTGGGGCTGCATAAAGCCTCAAATTATATTTGTCAATGACTCATTCTAGAGGAAAACTTTAGTAATATTCTATTATTGCCACATAGTCCTGTGCCCGTGTTAGAAACACCTCAGTATCTTTCCCTTTCTGCCACCACCTCCTACCTACTTCCTTATAAGTTATGAGACTCAAGGCTGCATTATAACGACCTCGGCCATCATTTTATTAAGACTTCTTTCCAATGTCACCACTAAGTCCTCCTGAAAACACACCTCCCTTAAATGATCCACCTAAACTTCTCAGGGGAAGTCTGCCCAATAGTAAAAAGGAAACAAACAAAAATTCATAATAATGTGAAGGAGGCCAGAACTATTATATTGGAACAACCCTGTTCCAGTGTTAACCCCAACTGACATTTCTGTAAATTGTCCATTTACACAACCATTCACTGAGGTCGTAAACTAAGTTGAATATCAGGGACTTCTTGCCAGTCCTTAAGAAATCATTATTGCAGGAGTAATAAGACTTTATCAGCACTATTAAGATCTATTTGGTTAAACAGTTTAATTGACTTTGAAAATGAAAGAAAAGGAAGAAAAGAATAAAAGTCCCTGAAACCTTTAAAAGCAAATAACAAGAAGCAAGGTAAGCATTGTCTTGCCAGGGAAATGAGCTTTCCCAGGAATTATCTCTATTTTTTTGGAAAAGAAATTTTAAAATATAAAAAGTTACTATAAATTAACATTTTACTTAATTTCTTCACTGCCATGAGACTGAGGCATTGCCCAAATACACGCAAAAATGTATTTAAAAACAAAGAATTAAAACTATTTATTTTCCTCTTGAAAAGAATTTAGCAGACTTCTTATCATTATAATTAAAAAAATTATTTGGTATAATATCTTAAGATTCCATGTAAATCGGAAGTCAAAATATCACTTATAAATCTTTATATTTAAACAAACTTGTTCAGCAAAGACAGAGGTATGGGAAAATATTGGGCTGTGAAATTTGATATCTTCAAACATAATTGAAAACAAAAAATTTTAGAAAAAGATCCACTATTCCCCATCCCTTCACCCAGGAAAGAAATCTATGTTATAGATGGAGACATTTAATTAGATGGGTACTAACAGACAAGTGCTAAACCCTAGGAAATAAAGCAAGACAAATCTGATTATAATGGAAAACATTTCGTTGTTCATTTCTAACACTGGAATAACCCTGGAATTTATTTAGACTGCCTAAAAACTCATTTAAACTGCATACTAAAAATTCAGAAAGCTATAAAATCTAGAACGGGCCATGCTGCAAGAAGGAAGGACTGCTTTTAACTTTCAACATGCCTGATTAAAAAAAAAAAAAAAAAAAAGACGAGCCCTCCCCCACCTCAGGTGCAGACACACGGGAGCGGGTTTTCCTGTTATTCTGATACACGCCTTTCTTCCCATATTAACAATAAAAAGTTCGGTGTGCTATCTGCCTGCACAAGTTCCTTCCTGAGCACGAATGTGTCTTATCTGTTAAGAAATTCTGACACCAGGTAGACAGTTGTTTATGTCAAAAAGCATCTCGGGCAGATAACGGAGTGTTCCAAGAACCTAGATAAATGAGCAAGTTCTGTGTGCAAACACACAAAACACTGATAATATAAAAAGGATCTTTTTTGTGGAAAGACTACTATGAGTTTCTATGATACGGACATTTCTGCATGCAACCTTGCCACGTGTCCGTGATTTTCAAGCTCTCCCAACCATTGTCCACCTCCATGTAGCCCCTTTGGGGTCTGCCTCTGCTCTGTTTCCACAGTCCAGTCAAGAAAAACCAAAAGACTGACTGACTGCTCTTCCCTAAACACTTGCTGTCTCCCACCTCTTCACCCAGGAAAACAATAATAACAATAATGCAAACTAGGCCATTCCCCTTTGCTCCTTCCCTGCATCTCAGCCACAGCCAAGAGTGAACCCAGTGCTGCTCTCCTGCCCCAAGGCCAGCTTACTGTGCCACGCCAACTTGCTGCCACTCTGCTCCCGCTCCTGAAAGGGGGTCAACCAGAAAAATTAACTTAAGTTTCACGTGTTAACACATTACTGGTCTGCACTTCCGGGTAACTAGATATCTTTTCCTAATTTAAATTTACAAACAGGCAGGGAAGACTTCAATCCCCCATTTATTATTTCTTAAGCACCAAGTGTATGCTGGCCACCGTGCTGAGGTGACAAAGATGAACACGAGAGCCCCTGCTCGCTGGTGCTCAGAGTTAAGTGAAGTCAGTGGACGAGAGCAGTGTGGTGAATGCTGTGAGCAGGATGTATGTGTCCCAGATGTTAAGGGGGAAGGGTAGCCGAGCCCCTAGTCCACCTGGTGCAGCTGGGGAAGGGGCTAAGGAAGGCCCCCCTAATGTCGTGACTCATGACGTGGTGTAAAATAAGTAGGAGTAAGGCCAGCGAGGAAGGGCAAGAAGGGAATTCCAGAGGAAGGACCAGCCTGGACAACATCGTGGAGGTGGGACCAGTACTGTGTGCAGCATGAAAGAGCTCAGGTTATGGTTCTGGCATTAGGACCTCAAGCCCGTGGGAGAGATATTTTTAGTCAAGTGAGTATTGTGAGAGTATTTAGTCCACCCTCCTGAAGCAGCAACTTCCTTTTTTGAGAATGAGACCCAGCCCTAACTTCAGGATTTCCCTTCCACGCACAAAGACTCCTTCAAAGTATGTTTTTCCTCTGCTTTAGAATCCAGTGTACCCAGGGACCCTACCCTAACTTAAGTCCATCCCTCCCAACAGAGTCAGTTGGTTCATATAATCCTTCGTATGTCATTCTCAATTATTTCCTTATTTCCCCCACAACATTTTAGGGTTAGAGACTTGAATACTATTTTTCTCTTCTATCTTTCAGAACATTTTAGAGCTCTGCAAATGCTGTTCATTTGTCATCTGACTTACCATCTTCATAAACAGAAGTAGACAATTATTTTCACATAATTGTTTTTCAAGCAATACTTTCAAGGTAAAGATTTTAGCAGAGTAATTCACTATAGGAGTTGAGGATCCAAGGTCATTAAATACACAATAGGAATAAAACTGGGGACCCCTTTAGTGCCTACAATGATCTCATTCAATCTTTACAGTAATGGCATAGCATCAGTATAAGTGCCCCTATTTTATAGATGAGAAAACTGAGGCTCAGAAAGATTTATTTGCCTCGGGCAGGAAAATTAGAGAATGCTTCCCTGCAGAACACCTTTGAAAGCCAAAAGTGACTAGGATTTAACCATGGAAAGAAACAGAGCAGAGCCAGGAATCAAGCCATTTGATTTAACAATCTGAAGTTCATGAGTTCAAAATAATGTAATTTAAAAACACACACAGGTATCAGTAGTCACCTTCAAAGAATGCTAGAAAATAAACTGAGAACTGGAAATAAAAAGTTAACTCCAGTAATTATCCTCAGTTTCATATGCAGATAATACAATGAACATACACACTCAGGGTAATCAAATAGGGGAAGGTTCTCTTAACAGAAATATTTCAGCTACTAGGTCAAAAAGGAATTATAATGAGAGAGTTACTATACTGTATCACAGTCTCTGATTAATTAAGGATCTGGACAATGATCAATAATGGCTACTAATATCACAAAAAGAGAGACAAGCCGTCATCTGGCATTGTTTGCCTCCTGATAGAAATACTCGACACATCTATGAAGTATATTTGTCAAAATAAAAAAAGACCTGAATCTTATCGTGCATTTAAGTATCAATTTACAGGAAATAGAAAAGACTGAGGAATAACACGTGTCAAAAGGTAACAGAAAAACTTAATCATTAAAATCAGAAAATTCACAGGAAAAATGACCCAGTTTCTTCACCAAATCATTAAGAAGGAAAAAAAAAAGATGGAAGTAAACCTATAATTAAAAGAGACTTAAGAGACATACTCCCCAATAGCCATCTACGGACGTTACTAGAATCTAGATTCAAACAAGTTGTTAAAAATATATACATATGAGACAATTGGAGAAATTTAAACCTTGACTTGCTACTGAATACAATTAAAGAATTTTGATAATTTTTAGATGTGTTATTAATATTACAGTTGCCTTTTAAATAAAAAGACTTCCTAAATTTTAGGGATAAATTTGCAGATATTTAGGATGAAATTGTGTGCAGAATTTGCTTCAAAAGAATCTTGTTAAGATTAAATGAAGTCACAGATGAGACAAAATTGGCCAACAGTTGATGGTTGACTCTTAATGACGGGAGCATGGAGATTAACATACTCTTTGCTGTATTTCTGTATGTTTTTGAAACCTACGTAAATTTCAATAATAAGTTTGACATACTTCATTATTAATATAATAACGATCAGTCTTTTAAGTCACTTCTCTTTTCCTTCCTCCTCTCAGCCTCCCTTGCGCTGGACTCTTGACCCTCTGTCAAGTCTAGCGTTTTCTTTTAAAGGCTCAGCAGGAAAATAACCATGCAAGGGTATCCTCCATCAGGAAAAAGGGATCATCTGAGCTCTAGGCTGCCCTCGCTTTAATTATCATCCTCCCTCTTTCTGGACAAGGTGATCCTTAAGCAAAATGTAGTTCATCCAACTCTGAAATACACTCACAGAAGACATGTATTTTTCAACCCTGCCCTTAGGCAGCCTAAAAAGTGCACACCCTGCAAAAGAATAAGATCACTCCCTGTCACACCCCTTCCTCATTTTTCAACTTCACTTTTTACCATCCTGCATTTTGACATCGTGGACATTTACAACGATTAGCAAGGACACCGTCCATCTCTATAGCAACTGGTAAGTTTACTTATTGTTTATTATAGAAAAGCTCAGGGTCCCATGGCATGCAAATTCAAATGGGACCTTAGAGTGCACTGGGTCCAGGTTCCTCATTTCCCAGAGGCATAAGTTAGGCTCTGAAAGGTGAGGGGACTTGCCCAAAACACATACTTAGAGGGAAATCCAAGCCTGTGCACCCTAAAATCACAAACACAGCTTTCCTCTCCAGTCACTACCTGTGAGAACCAGAGGCACATTCAGAACTACAATTTTATGATTCATTTCAGTCAATGTGTCCCCCAAATGTGCAATCCTAAGCAATGCCGTTGAGTCCCTTAAATCCTGCCTCCTTTTTCTGTCCCTATCAGAGCATCGTCATAGCATCAATAATGAACAAGGCAGGTCCTTGTGCGTCGTGCAAGGCAGGCCATGTTTCCTTGCTTTCTCCTCTCCTGGAAAATGCCAGGTATGCTTTGAGCCTACTACGTTGATCACTTCTTTTGTCCCTCTTTAGTCCTCTTATACTTTTCTGGACTTTATTTATAGTTTTAAAAAGTCTTGTGTAAAATAAAAAAAGTATTAGTGCATGTTTTCAACCCTCTCTTCCACTTGACACTAAACATATACAAAGATGAATAAAATTACCATCCTTATTAGTGCTCTGGCATCAGTCATTGCGGGGCTGAGGCAATTGGCTAAGTGACCACTGAAAATAATACTTTAAAAAGTCTTCTGTGTTAATTTCCCATCCCATTCTATAAGTTTTATAGTTTTCCAAGAAAGCCGTGTCCAAGAATAATACGTGAGTTGCCCACAATCCCAGAGGTGTTGAGGACATTACCAAGAGCAGGCCAGCATCTAGCTGACCCCAAAACCGATTCCTTCTCCTCAGCATGGGAGAGAGAAAAGCACCATCCTGGTGTCTTTCTGAGCTCAGAGGGAATAACAGTCTTCCCAGGAAGGGACCAACAGGACCTTAGGGACATCTCTTCTTTAATCCCCTGTAAGTATCCTCCAGTGAAAAGGCCCAAATAAGTTCTGTGCTTTTTAGAGAGAGAGAGAGAGAGCTGTAAAATGGCTGTGGGAGTGAACCTCGGAGTGAACCTGACGTTGGGTGTGTGTAAACGGTTCATGACTCTGCGGTTGAGTGTACATGAGTCACCCAGAACACGGTGAGTCTCCAACATAAACCATGTCCTCAGGCCTCACCCTCAGCCCCTGCCACAAGCTTATTCACACATGATGTGCGAGCCTGGCACCCAAAATTCCCAAATCATCCATGAGTCAGAGCTCATTACGTGGAATGCTTCAGACTCACTATCCTGATGTTTGGTTATGATTTTCTTAATTGTACCCGGGGAAGGAACATGGGAAGTGAGGGGACCAAGCTGTTACCTATGCAGTAAAGGACATTAAGCGGGACCAAAGGCACCAAGAAGAAAACGTTCCAAGTTTAGCTCTGCCTGGAGGAGGAGGTCAAAGGCTCCAGAGCCAGACTGCAAAGTTGTAAGCCCAGCTCTGCCCTTTAGTGTGTGCGTGATCTGGGGCACGTGACCCCCTGCCTCACTTTCTCCTCAATAAAACCTAAGTAAAATGGCAATTACCATACAGGACTCATTGCTGTTAGAACAGTAATGATGACTAAGATGTCTATGTAAATAAGTACAGCTTCAGTAGCCCTTATCAGAAATGCTTGGGATCACAGTGTTTTGGATTATGAATTTTTTCAAATTTGGAATATTTGCATTATGCTGGCTCAGTAACCCTAATTCAAAACTCCAAAGTCTGAAATGCTCCATTGAGCATTTGAGCATCATGTCAAAAAGTTTTGGATTTGGGAGCATTTTAGATTTTGGAGGGATTTTCATATCAGGGATACTCAACCTATACTATTCTTTTTGCCTTCAGGATACCTTGACTTAAAGCCATCTACGTCATTGATATATAAACCATGAGGTTTAACCCATCAACCCATTGCAACAAAGCTCATGGAACTGTGTTTGGATAGCTTTGTTTATTGGACTGATCATGGAACTGTGTTTGGATAGCTTTGTTTATTACAATCTTGCTCAATATTTGATATCTGGAGATAGAAAACAAAATAAGTTGCTAACCAGTAACCAATATAAACCTCCATGTTACCTTCAGGGAGTTTAAAATGATAATCTTTAATAACTGATCTTTTCACATAATTGTGTCTTAGAACTATATCTAGGTATCTTTTCTTTAACTTCCAGGTTCATGAGCTTATTTATCTTCTTGCTAAAGTTCAAAATCTAATTTCTAATACAGGTTACTTACTGTAATAAACTCTATAAGCTTTAAAATGACAGGTTGAAAGATACAATTTTTTAGAGTTATGAATTAATAGCTATATATGTCAAAGACTTTGAAAGTGCCAACTTTTTCATATTTATAGATATATTATTGAAATGATAAAAAATGAACTGCGGAAAGAGGAAAGAACTGAGAACCACATATAATGAATCAAACATACTTAACAAGACATGTACAGACACTTTGGTGTGCATCCCTTTTATTGCATTACATTAATCAAAGACTGCTAAAGACATCCGTCTGAGCAAAGTGTCACGATGATATTCTATAAAAACGTTCTTTTGAAAAGAGTCTGTCCTGACAGCCGTATCAACTATATTGTCTTAAGTGATTGTCAGACCCACACTTCTCAGAAATTAAGACAATTTATGTATGTGCCTCTTGAGCCGTCTGCTCCCTCTGCCCGATTCCTCCAACCCCAGCCCCGCTGAAGCTCGCTTTTTAAAAGAAAATAATTTAAATTGGAGAAAACGCACAAATTCTGGTACGGACTCATAAAAATCCGGCTGTAAATAATTTTTTTTAAATTTTCAAAGTATAATATCAATTCATCTAGTTTTAAAGTTTTCACAAATTATAATAGGAATTTCTGCTTATTTAGCAAAATAATTAATCTGATGTTAAGAGGATTTTTCCTAATGTAACACAGACCTAACAGTTTTACATAGTTATGATGAGCTATCTTTTCATTTTCATGCTGATAAACTACCTAAGAATTGCAATTTTTATATGCAATTGTTCATAATGTGTGTTTGGATTTCTACATTTAAATTCTATTAGACTCCTACTTTATGAAAAATTACATTTATCACTTAATATTCTATTTAATATTGAGATAAACACACACAAAAGCAAACAGATGGGGAAGATGAGTAATATTTCAGGATCTGTAGCCATCATACTATGAGCAAATCATAGTATATTATAAGCTCCTTCTGCTATAGTCAGATATTTCAGAAAAATATAACAATAATAGCATAAGTAATTCAACTGATACATCTAGATAATATTTATAGCTCTCTATACCTGTGGTTTGGTTTTGCCTTTTCTAAATTAAACTGGATCTTCAAACAACTTACGTGCCAAATTCATTTTACCCTGAGAAAGAAAATATTAAAAAAACTTTAGGGCCAGAAGTTTATCTTAATTAGTATGCAGTTGAACAAAGTATAAAAACTAAAAGCCAGTGGCTGAATATGAGACTGGTTTTAATATCTTTATTTTTAAAGAAAACTTATCATACACAATTGATGGCAAGTATAAAGAGAATAGTGATGCCCATCAGTTGCTTAGTCACCTGTATATAAAATGCATTTGAAAAAGGGACAAACTAAGCCAACTGCACCTTTGCCTTCATATAGATTCAGTTTTCTCTATCAGTCTGAGAACAGTTTTCAATATTATAATAATATTACCCACCTTCCCTAGGGGTGGGTGTGGGCACCGACTAACAAATAATCAAATAATTTGGCAGTTTGATATAATCTAGCTAGAAACCTTTCTTCTAAAATTGCATACGAAGAAAATTGAAAGTGTAGTCATGATGATTTTTAAGACTGTGTTAAGGCCACCTTCAAAACTTCGCTTTCTTACTGCAAAACATCTATGCTTCTTCTCTTTGTTCCAGTCCTTAGAACAAATGGCCAACCTCACTTGTGACTGTCACTCCCATGTGAACCTAATAAATTCTCTGTATGCACTACTAATCTCTATTAACCATCATCTGCTAGATGATTTCTTACTTGTATGTAAAAAAAGAACAATAACCTGGTTGAAAAAAGAATCACTCTCATCATTTTGTCCAATAGACTAAGCTCACAAATCAAAGGATGGCAAGTCTTCTCTTCAGATTTTACATTGAAAAAGTAGATGTATTTTTCTCTGATTAACTTTTAAACATGTTTTTCTAAAAAAATCTTATGTAATTGTGTGAGTGTTCTAGATGTCAAAATATAATTTTATTGGATGCTGTTTGAACTTTAGTGATGCTATAAATGAACTTTACAAAAAAAGGTTTACTAATTTTTAAACAAATTCTAGAAAAGCATAGAAGGGTTTGAATTCACATAGGCATAATATAGGTATGATTTGGATTTTAACCAATGTAAGGTATGTATCTGACTATTGAGTTCCATGAGTACAATCTATTCTTCTGGGTTATATGAAAGATGAATAAAAGGAATAATTTAAGAATGATTCTCTAATCCTGGCCACAGTCCTACAAAGTAGGTACATTACTCTTATTTTACCAGGGAGGAAATGGAGGCTTAGTTGGAGTGTCTTGCCCAAGGTCACAGTGGTAGTAAGTAGGCAGAGCCCAGACTGAATGAAATCCAGGTCTCTCTGGCTCCTAAACTGTGTTCCTTGGAACCTATGGAGCTGCTGGCCTCAGAGAAGCCTGGGTCAGGCAAGTCTCCTTAATGATGACTTATTAGAACCAGTCAGTCTCAGCTCAGAGAGGTTCTTCTCTAAAAGCAAGTTTGAAAGAACCCCACCGAGTTGACCCAAGGAAGCCCTCAGCTTTTAGAGAAAACTCAAAACCAAGCAGATATTATGGGAACAATTTCCTAAGAGATCCTTTTCCAAGTATTTGGACATAAAAATCACAAGAAAATCTCAAAAGCCAAGTAACACTTGTTGTATGTGTGAGCCTGCCTCTATTTTTTCCTAACTCTTACAGTCTAATGAGAGTACAAAAAGAAAAGGTATTAGGAAAACGTAATTTAAAGGAGAAATCATCATCATCATCTAGCAGTCTGTGGCTGAAATCAAGCCTTTGGTTTTGTTTCACCCACACTAAGGTCTAATTTTTTTTAATTAGTTTTGATGTTTTAAAATCAGTATATTTTTCATAAAATTCCAGATTTAAGAACTTAGGAAATCTGGCCACCCTGTACCTATATTCTATCAATTGGCTAGAGCAGAATAGATGTCATTCAAATGTAGAGAGGTCACATACTATTCAACTGGTCACTACTTTTGCCCTTCTTATCCACCTCTCAATAAAGATGCTCCTTAACTTACAATATTACAATAGGATTATGTCTTGATAAACTCATCATAAATGGAAAATACTATAAGTCAAAACATTTAATACCTACCTAGCTTAGCCTAGCCTACCTGAACATGCTCAGAACACTTACAATAGCCTACAGTTGGGCAAAATCATCTGGCAACACAGTATACTGTAGGTATACTGTAGTTATTTACCCTCGTGATTGCATTGCTGACTGGGAACTGCAGCTTAAAGCTGCTGCCTGGAATTGCCAGAGAATATTGTACCATATATATCACCAGCCTGAAAAAGATCAAAATTCAAAATTTCTGGTACAGCTTCTACTGGATGCATATTGCTTTCACACCATCCTAAAGTCAAAACATCATAAGTCAGGGACCAATCTATGTTCAATTATGGTACTCAGTTGGCCTTTATACATTTTTTGGGGTGTGAACACTGGTCTGAAATATTTGTGGGGACCTCAGAGAAGTTGTCCAGACTCAATTCCTTACAGGCTCCTTGCCCAGTTTTTCTTGCTTCAACACCAACATCTCTCCATGAAGTTGGAGAAAGCTCATGAAAGAGATAGAAGTAGGTCGTAACAGGGAAGTAAAATCTGGCTTTGAGTTATTCGTGGTTCTTTTCAAATAAGCTGAATTGCCATTACTCTCTCAATCCCAATTTTCCAGTGTAGAGGAGGAATCTAAGAAGGCTGGTTTGATTCCAAAACAATGCAGCGTTTCTCAACAGGCAACATTCGCCCTGGTAGGAGCAGCAGGCAGGTAAAGCAACCTGCCAATTCTCAGTGCCTCTTTGGAGCCACTCAGGGAGGACCTGGGGGTAAATTATGAAACAAATGGGGGAGAAATCCGATGCAGAAAGAGATTCCTGGGCTGTGCACCTCTCCTTTTCCCTGCTTGCATCCTTATAACACCCCCCCCCTTCACTTTGCTACTCATCCAGAGTTCAGAAATAAAGCAAACACTCAGAAACAATTGGCAGGTGATTTGAAGTCATTACCTGCCTGCCATGCTAATTACAAGTCATTACCTGCCAGCAGCACACAGTTTTGTACATTTTGTGAGACACAGGGAGGCTCTACTTAACAGGAAGGATCATTTTTCTCAGACTAAAGAGTGCCAGCACCAGCAGCCGTGGGCCCACTGGTGCTATGCAATGTATAGCTGATACTCCCTCTGTCAGCTTCATCCTTGAAGATGTGCACACGTGCATCTTGCATGGAAAAGGCCAGAAGGATAGCCGTAGTTTTCTGTCACTGATTGCTGTTTACCTTACATTTCATATTGCTGTGTATTAAAGGAAAAAAGCCACAAGTCTCATTGTGTAGATTTTCCCTGCTATACCAACTCTTTGAAAACATACTAAATGCAGAGCAAATACAACTCTGTCACACTAGAAGTTCATTTTATAATAAACATGGTTGTAGATTGCCATCTATTACTATCAATAAGATAAATTTCCATTACAGTCTTAATTTCCACTTGCAGAATGGATATTGCTAATGTCTGTCAATTATACACATCTCTGTTATATGGAAGTCCATCAAAAATTGTCATTTCTGATCCACGCTCTATCTAAATTATGCCCCAATAGATAATGAAAGTTTTTTATTCTTTCCACTTGCTTTTTAAATTATAAAGAGCCCAGTTCTACTGCTTTCAGTTGTAAGTTTAATTTCATTTTATTGTTATCCAATCCCATCAGAAGAAACACAAGAATGTACCAGCTTTTAATTGACACGTGACATTATGTTACTCTTCTGCATCTTGGCAATGAACATGAAGACATACCAGGTATGCCACACATCGTATTTTGCCGGAACTTTGAGGATAATTTACAGGATTTTCCAAAATGCTACTTCCTTTCTATTCGGCAGCAGGAACATAAAGACAGAACACTCTTCTGACTGCAAATATAGCAATTATACCAAGTTATGCTTTGACACTGTTACCACAGGCAAGTGGCCAAGGAGCATCCGCAGTCAAAATATCTAAGCAAGTTAACAAGCTCCCTTTACTCTCTACAGAGAGGGAGAAGAAAGGGAATCCAACCCCTGAGAAATGTTAAAATGAAGGAGAAAAAAAAAAAGCTGTTGGTGTTTGTTAAAAAAAAAAATGGTGTCAGTGTCTTGGGCTGATCAAGCTACAGAATCCGGGGCCCTGACAGACGCCCAGGCCTGCATTTGACAGGAAGCCTTTTTCCAGTTCACATCTGCTTGATGATCTCAACTAATGAATGACTCCGGTCTGGAAGCCCTTGCGTTGGAGCTACACCTTGCTTTAAGGTTTGGTCATACTGGCTTGCCCTCCGTGACACCTCTCCTCGCTCCCATTCCTTGCAAGACCACATTTTTGCCTCCTCTTTTTTCAGCCCCGTTTTACAAAATATCACCACATTTACCACACAAAAGACATCGAAACTAATTAAGTAAACGCCAAAGAACTATTACAAATCATTTTGCTTCAGCCAGAGATATCAGATTTAATTAGGTGATCGGTGTTGATGGGGTACAAAAACAAAAGCTATCTCCTCTTTGAAAAGGTTCAGGCCCTATAGAGACCCAGTCTTCCCACTATGACACAAATAATAATTGAGCATTTCTAAAAAAAAAAAAAAAAAAAAGACAGGCATGAAAAGAGGTTTCTGTGTTAGAGACAAAAGCTTTCAACTAAGGTTTGTTTTCTCTTTTTGCCAGGTGATTTAAAAACAAAAAGCACACCATCTACAAAGGAATAGCTGTAACCTACATTGATATCACCATGACACAGAATATAAAGTGGTTCTAACAAGCATAATTTTTGCAAGTGATTAATCAAAATCTATTTAGCCAGTCATCTTCAATGATTATCAACACACTTACTTAATATAACAATGAAAATCATTTATTTTCCCCAGGTTACCCATTAGATAATAGGTTTTCTTCGGCATATAAAACAAAAGGTTCAAGTTTAAAGTTAACATAGTAGTTTAAAAGATCTGGATTTTAGCGTGAGAGATTTCTTGCTCATAAGGAAAGTGGAAGAAAAACTGTAGATTTTAGATGGCCCCACTTCAAGCACAGCATTGTGGACTAAAGTTAGCCCTGTTTTTGTCATTTGTTAAGAGAGTGTTATTTTGATCTATTGGCAATAAATAATATAGGATGGAGTAATTATTTTTTAATCAATCTTTATCATGAATTAGTTGTCAATTTCTGACACACAAATCTGTTGGATTTTAAAAGAAGGTAGTATTCTTCTCAAAGAAAGACAGTTTGTTTTTCTTAAAATATTTATTGGATAAGAAGTTGCAAAAGCAATGCCATTTTTAAATTTTTCATACCGCAAATTTATGACAGCCAGATTTCTTATGACAGTGGAAATTTGTGTCTTTATCATTCTTAACTCTTACACTTTTCTTCACACATACACACACACACGCATAGATTATGAAGGAAAATAAATACATATTGGTTCTCACATGATAAACAGTGGCTCTCTTTTGATTCTAACTGGTATTTATGGTATGAAGCAGCTCTGAATAATGTTCTTTTTATATGCTGTTGTTAAACAGTTTTCCAGGAATTTTTATCCAACAAATGCACATAACTTTATATGATGGAATAGCCTTTAAGCAAGTCTGAAACAATCATACAAGTTACCAAAAGGGCTAATGCAATATTTCCCAAGTCTAAGTACACCTCGAAATTCCTTTCTGTAGCTCTTAAAACGTTGAAAGGAAAATAATTTTCTAAGTTGGCATTTAAATGGTATCATTCTGTGTGAAAGAGTTACTGAGACATTTGTTGGAAGTCAACAAAAATAATTTGGACATATTTTGAACTTATTTTATCTGACTCCTCGACATTTAATTTGGTGTGAAAAACGGCAACGGTAGAAAACAGATGTTAAGGGGCCAAGTATACAGCAGAGGTCAAAACAAACATAAAACACTGCTTCCATTTCTAAGAGAGAGGAAAAAAAAAAAAAAAACACGATTCCTCCAGCAACAGGTTCTATGTTAAACCTGCTTTTTTATTGTTCTGCTTGTGATATCTGTAGACTACACAATGCAATACTGTCTGCCATGGAGCAATACCTCTCAGCACTAGTAATTTAAGACTTTCTTCTCTGTAATACACTGAACCATCATAACCTGTCTCTTCCCATTTAGTTTAACCTACAACCACCACATACTGATTTGGCTGTGTGTGGCTTTTTCTATTGCCATTTATTACTCTGCTCGACTCCTGAAATTCTGTTTGCAATTTAAGGCCACAAATTAGAAGCGTAAGTCATCTGTTTCCTATAATCCCCCTGTCAGGACTGGAATCGCATTTGGAGCTCAGCACTGAGCCTGGGTCTGGGCCCTTACAGACTTTCTGATTGGCTAGCCTCTCTAAAAGCTGCAGCAGAATAAATAAAATGCTCTGGAAAAATAGAGCTTTTTACCCCCCCCCCCCAAGAAAAAAGATGAAAGAAAATAGACCGAGTTTCAAATATTTTCTTCTCCCTTCCATAAGTATTGAATCAATTGTTACAATAGTAGGATTTGTTGCTTTGTTTTGTTTTGTTTTCCAGTAAGTAGAGCTGAATATTACTTCTTTCAGGACAAAACAGTGAATATTTAAGATTCCACGTGGGAGAAAAGTGTAATCCTGCTTCAATTAGTTATGTATTTTTGCTGCATATGGAATATCTTTTATAAGTCCTGCCATGTTTCTTACAAAACATATTTTTTTTATATACTATATGTACTAATTAGCTGGGCATTATTTTTAACAGTGTCATAGATCTTTGGCTAAGCTAAAAATCTATGAAATCCTAATCCACTTGTTCTACCAGGCTTTCCCTTCTAAAATGTTTGGGCAAATTTAACTTAGTACCCCTGGATTTTATAGAAAGATTTCAAGAAATCAAATATAAATTAATTTATCTTTTTAAAAGACATTCATACTTTCAGTAACATAAGAATTTCAAAAATCTGTGAATATGACTGTTTCTTCTTTCCTTGTTTCCTTGGTTCATTTTAATCGACTGCCTACTATCCTTACTGTGGCTTTAGACTCTTTCAGCATTTCATATTTTAAAATATTCTATTTTCTTTCCATTATACTTTAAGTGTTCCACATACCAGGTTACATATTAAAGATAGAAAGATAAAAAATATAAGTGGTGAGAAATAAAGAATAGCCCATCTGAAAACATATTCTGAGTTCTCAGTGCACTTGTGAACTGCCATTGGGCTTTAAAAAATTATTAGTTAACAGGAATAAGATCCAACATATTGACTCACGTTTATTAATACAGTTATGCTAGCCATACCTGGGCCAAAAGGTTGGAAATAAATGGACCAATATTAGCTGAATGCCCTAAAAGGAGACCTTGTGTTTCAAAACAAAACAAAGCTCAATGGGAAAAATTATATATATATGATACAAACTAAATTTTAGCCAAAAAATAAAAATTAAACTAAAAATAATAATTTTTAGAGAAAACTCATTTTTAAAAAATCAAAAGAATTTAAAGAAAAACAAAAGAAGCATAATATTAAATCATTTTAAAGGTATGGGATTATTTACAATACTACTTCTGGAAATGTTTTGTGCTTTGTAACTTAAATTTAGTTTCTTTTCCTTTTTTTTTTTACATCAATTTTTGCAGGCTGTTAGTCTATAGTGTGGCCTGTGATCTCTGGTTATTTTAAAAGAAACAAAGGAGGAAAACTCGCCAAGACATTGAGGTTTCAAAGAAAAAAAAAATAGCTACTGTACATGCATACGCTGATTATTTTCTAGATTTTTTTTTTCAACTATACTTTCTGTGTTGCAGATTTATTTAATAAACAAATGCATCTTCTGGGCCCATAATACACAAATGCATGCTACTGTTAATTCATTTACAGAATGTGCCGTGATGGCCCCTGAGCAAAAGAGCAATCTTGTTATAATGAATGTGTACTATTCTTAATAAGCACACTGTAGCAACGACCCACACTGCACACAAAAGCACACCCAAACCATTTGGTTTGTTCCCAGAGCTCGGACACCAGCACCACTATTAAATAGCTGTGCGCTGGGAGAGCAATCCAGTATTGGCATGCAAATGAGCGCACGAAGAGGCCAGATGCTGCTCTTTAGAAAGGAAAAGTGCCTGGGCTCAAATTTGGGGGGAGAGAGAACCTATGAATGTTACAAGCATAGGGCAGCTTCACGAATGTGAGCCATTATATTTCTGACAGGGGAGGGAACTGCCAGTGGGATGAACCTACGAAAGAAAGATGAATAGAGCAGAACTTCTTGCAAACACGTGAGCATTGAAGTGCTCCATATTTCCATGGGTCGGCTAAAGACGGCTGACCATGTTTGGGGGCTTTTTGTTTGTTTGTTTAATTTGTTTGTTTGGGTTTTGGGTTTCTTCCTTTTTTTTCTGGCCCAGAATGATGCCTGAGAGACTTCATCTCTCCTATTTAAATTGAAGGCACCATTATTCATAGAAGTTAAATGGTTGTGGAAAGCTTTATTATTTCAAATAAAATATTAGGTTATTGAAAAGAAAGTGGATTTTTTTCCCCAAATTATCTCATCATGTGTGATATTTATCTATATTTGGAGACCTTGCTGAGCTTTCATAATTTGTGGTGGGTATATGACCCATGAGTTGCCACCTTTATCTTATAGTAACAATCAACTGCCTTGGGGATAGAGTAGAAAGGGAAGCCAGTACTCCAGAGACTGAAACTGGTCTTGCAACAACATGGGTACACTGTGTGCCAACCACAGTCAGAACATTGTCTTTCCTCGGCTCATTTTTCATTTTCTTTTCTTCTCCATGTATAGGGAGTCATTGATTTATTTGATATCTTAAAGATAGTTGGAGATGATAAAGATTGAAATCATGGGTATGTGTTTGAGAAACGGACTAATGAAAAAGAAGCAAGAACACCCATCCATACATGGTAAAATTCACAGGAGGAAATAATAGGATTCCCTAATTAAAATGTATAAGTGTAATATGTCACCTTTATAATAGTACACTTCAGGACAGGGTCTTTCCCAATCTTTCATGATAAATGAATCATAAAATAATAGAATTTACCATGTATCATACATCTATAAACATTTATTGAACGCCTACTTATAGGCTGATTACTACACTAGTCTCTTAGAAGAGTTGTATCTCACTGGAAATAAAATAGCTCATAGTAGTGACTGAATCTGCATACTAGACCCCTGATCATGGGTTATTAATTATAAACCCCCTAATAAATAAATCTTCTATATACAAATATTGACTTTAGCAAGAATAGAAATGGATATTAAGATATTTGGTGGGCCAGGTGCAGTGGCTCACGCCTGTAATCCTAGCACTCTGGAGGCCAAGGCTGGCAGATTGTTTGACCTCAGGAGTTCGAGACCAGCCTGAACAAGAGTGAGAGACCCTGTCTCTACCAAAAATAGAAAACATTAGCCTGGCATGGTGGTGCATACCTGTAATCCCATCTACTTGCGATGCTGAGGCAGGAAGATCACTCGAGCCCAGGAGTTTGAGGTTGCTGTGAGCTAGGCTGATGCCATGGCACTCTAGCCTGTGTAACAGAGTGAGACTCTGTCTCAAAAAAAAAAAAGATATTTGGTGGGATTTTTTTTTCTTGAATGATCATAGCATTGTCTCTACATTTCTGAAGAGTCCATTCCTACCAGTCACTTGGTACATAAAATTTATCTGTACATTTAATAAATATTTATTGAGCAACATGTAAGTTTCCTTGGGCTGCCATAAAGGAAGGGCCTCAAATGGAGTGGCTTAAAAACAACAGAAATGTATTCTCTTACTGTACTGGAAGTTAGAAATCCAAAATCAGTGTGTCGGGGGTGGGGGTGGGGGGCTCTGCTCCCTTCAAAACCTCCCGGGGAGATACTGACTTGTCTCTTCCAGCATCTGAAGACCCCAGGCACTCCTTAGTATGCGGCAGCATAACTCCAATCTATGCCTTTATCTTCACACGGCCTTCTTCCCTCTGTGTCTGTGTCTGTGTCTCCTCTTTTTATAAAGACATCAGTCATGTTGGATTACAGCACACCCCAATTCAGTATGATTTCATCTTAACCTGAGCACATGCACAAAGACCCACTCTCCAAATAAGGTCACTTTCACAGGTATCAGGGTTAGAACTCCGGCATCTTTTGGGGGGACACAATTCAGCTCATAATAACCACTTATTAAATACCAGGTACCTGTACTTGGGCACTTTATCATTTTATCATGGAAAAAAAATCTGATGAAATATGTTATGGAATTCACTATATGAATGTTACTGAATTTATCTGTTGATTTAAAAAACATATAAAACCATAATAATAGTTATTTTTTTAATAAAGAATGTGGCTGAAGATATTCTTTACTTTATCACAGAGAGTCCTTCTTATAAGAACTCCTGAGAGAAAATGCTCTCAGGACTCAGGACCAGAAATCATTGAGTTTCTTTCAATTAATTGGGGTTTTCATAAATGTAGATACTGTTAGACGTGCAATTGATCTTATTTCTCCCTTTGAGTTGGCTGCTAGCAAGTTCAAATTAAATTTGAGACTCACTACAAATAAGTAGATAATATCCTAACAAATGCATTTTATGCAGTGAACTTTTACCCAGCTTAATCTTCATTATCTTCCTTTTATTTCCCTTTGCCATATTTCATATTTTTTACCTTGTCAATCTTGTATTATTGGAAATAGCATTAAATGACGAAATCTGGAGTAAAGCAAGCTATAAATAGATATTAAAATTTATTAGTTAGGATAAACCCAAATCAATTTGGCTTTTTCCTAAAACAAAAATAATTTAAAAAGATGAAACATACTGTGAAAAAGAATATATTCCAACAGGATGACCCATACTGAGAAAGAATGTCCCATTCTCAACATTCCATTTTGAGACACATTCAAGCTACGGTGTATCTACCATGAGTCAATATCTACCAACTATCTACCAGTCGCAATAGTTGGTCAATATCTACCAACTATCTACCAGTAGAGTCAATATCTACCAACTATCTACCAACTATCTACCAGTCACAATATATGGTAGTCAATATCTACCAACTATCTACCAGTCGCAATAGTTGGTAGAAAATTGGCTCCAAGAACTGCATTTTCATCCATCCACCTCCAAAATCCTAAGATCAATGATTCTATACCTGGTTTATTTTTAATAAAGGAATAATATAGGGATTATTTTACTAAAATTGGATCCATTTGAAGAGTTCTAAAAGTCATAATAATTTTGTAAGTAGAGCTACTTAAGAAAGAGTTGGACATAATAATGGGTCTATCTTGGCACCAGTTGGACATCAAAACCTCCTTTCTGCAATGTTACTGAATAAACACAGCCACAAAACCTAGGATTTTGATAAGCAGACCATATTTCACCTCATTGATTTTAAAAATAAGCAACTGAAATTTAGCAAGAGAAAATTATTTGTCCAATGGCATGCAGCAAGTCTACAGCACAACCAATCCTGAGATTGCAACTGGAGCTGTAGCCATACTCCCTTCCACAGAGTCAGAAAATCATGAAAACCATCACCCAAACACTCATTTCAAGCCACAAGTGGTTTCTTGTTATGTAGTCTTCAAACATCACCTCATGCAATCTCCAGACATCTAGATAATGAATCCAGCTCTTAAAGGCATAGGACGACTCTGCAGCTCTTTGGGTGACGATCGTGAATATGGTACCAGAGTCACATAATTTTAAGATCAGGTCTATGCACCTTGGCCCTTGCTATGACTAAATTTTCTCATACGGACACACTACTGAGCCAAGTTTCTGCACGGTAGGATGTCAGGATTTACCCAGTCATCTCTCTGCAAACATGTCTACTGTGCTGTGCTGCCTTTGATTCTCGAGTTCTTTCAAATTCGTGTGCACTCAGTTTAGTAGATGAGATCATTATTCCTTACTCCCTTTCCCTGATAGATAACAGACTGCTGCAACAAAAACTGAATATTATGGTCCTTCCATGTTATTTCTGGCTTTACCAGGGACACACTCTGTAACTTTAGCCAAGTCACTCACCCTCTCTATGAATAGGGACCTTCAGTGGTAAACTGGTGGTTGTTAGTTTCACCAGATCATATTCGGGAAACACAGAAGTCAGCACTTGAAAGTTCCTCTAGACATGGGAACGTACGATCATTATTATTGTTGTTGTTTATGACTAATACAGCTGCAGAACTTGAGAATTTAAGATCTCCCTGTGGATTTTACCATGGCCTCCAGAACCTGAGATTTAATTTTAAAAGAATTAAATTTCCAGTCTGCCTTATAAGGGTGACTGTGAGAATGTATGCTGACAGACTGTTGTCTTCAGAGGCAATATCCAGACACACTAAAACAATGCCACAGCTTGAGCAGGGGTGACCCTTTCCCATTCATCTTAATGGAGTGTTAAACTTGAAGCCTAATTAGGTCCACTTAAATGCCAACATTATTATACTTTTCTCTGCTTATCTTCATACCAGAAACAATCAACTAATGCACTCATTTAATCTGGGTGCGTGCAACGATCACATCCAGACACCCTGTCATTTTGATAGCCTGCTTTGCAGCCATAAAAGTACAAGTTTTAAACTTGCACTTTGGTTGTTTTTAATTATCCACATAATTAGATTACTTTCTACTACCTTGAAAATGTAGAGGTGAGACTGTATACACATATATATGATGTTGGTAAGGTGGTAGGGCCTGATCACCATTCCCATAATGAGAAACTGTTACCAAACTTGCTCCCAGGATAACAAAGATGTGTTAAATGAAAGATCCCATTCCTGTCTCTTACAGAAGGCTCACAGAGTTATAGTTTATCCATCTTGTATGTGTCTGAGCTTTCTATGTTTCCTTTTTTTTTCCATCATTGCTGCCTGGACTTCATTTTTATTTTTAATTCCTAAAACAAACCTTGGATGAAACAGAAATAAAAATACATAAATCTTCACTTGCCTATTTTGTACCTAGTAGGATCTAGATCTAGGCCCATAATCCAAAGTCTTTGACTACCTTATAAAATATCTCATAAAAGTGTATTTATTTACTCAGGGCTATAAGAAGATCAGTCTGTTTTCTTTTAGTGGTCTCTGTGCCAACATGGTATACAAGAAGAATTTTGGAAGTTCATCATCCAGGCTTATGGTTAAAGACATTGGGTGTTGTCTTCAAGATGGGACAAGTATTCCACCCCTCTGCCTACATACTCCTATACCTTAAGCCATATATTATACCATGTACCTCAGGCATCTGAATGTCCAAGAACATAAGGCTTGGAGGAACATCTTCCAAAGGTGTTGGTAGTTAACATTACTAATGCCCACCTTGGTTTTCCAACCCTTCCTAGACATACTGAAGACGATGTTTCCTAGCCCCGTTGGCAGTTGGCTGAGATGATGACTAATTCTGACCAATTGATTGGGGCATGGAGGTCATTTTGGCGAGGAAGTGCCTAAGAGCCAAGGTGTAATCCTCAATGAGCTCTTTCTCTGCTTAAACAGACCCTGAAGCCCCATCCTGAGAGAAAAGCACCATGAGAAGGAAGCAACTTGGGATGCTGGGGCCCCTCTGGAAAACCCCTGGAGAGATTCCTAGATGTGCAGAAGGTTTGTATGACTGAAAGTGGACCATTCAGATTAATCATTGAGATTTTGGTATTATTTGTTATGACATTAGCTAGCCTATCTTATCTAATATGATGTTTTCATAATTAATTTCCGAGCCAAATCAAATTAGGTGGTCACCATCCTTTTCATCACTGCCTTGTTGCAGCTTCAAAGAGTGAGCAAAGGAAGAGGCAGAGACAGCCCACCACGCTCTGATTTCACTCTTCGTCATTGACTCCCTTGTGTCTTAATACACTGTAATCTTGAAAGAAGTAAATGAAGTCACATCATAGGCTGCTCTTTTCCACCATGAAAGAAACTTGGAAGACAATGGTTGTTCACAACTCTCAGGACATTTTCCAGACACAGACAATTAATATTCAAAGACGAGCCAGAGTCAAAGAGGGTGGGGGAAAATCCCTTAGGTAAAACCCAAAAATTCAGATTTGCATTGTCCAAGCAGGCACTGGGGCAAATGCCCATTAGCCAGCTGCAGAAACAGGGCACTGCCCAGAGTCATTGAGGAGTGGAATAAGACAAGTTGTTGTAAATAACCTTTAAACAGGGGATTATCCTAATAAAAATATCAAATTATATCTGACTTGGGCTAAACTGTATTTTTATTGGGCCTTTTAGGTAGTACTTGCAAGTATTTAAACTTAGTTACTCTGACAACTTTGAAAGGCAAAGAACTATTCATAATTTTTACTTTGACAGAGATGTGTTTATTGTGTTTACTTTAAAACAGGTCACAGGGTCCTAAATGGTTTCTGAAGTGGGACCTGCTTGCAGACTCAGTTATGCAAATTTCCTAGCTGACCCACGGAGACTGATGAGCTCCAGAAGCGACTGAAGAAGGAAAGGGGGGCTTAGGGAACCTTAGTAAAGAAAGAGGGAAAGGAGGGAAAGTATGATCTGGAATTTAAGGGGGAATGATGAGGAATGGGCAGGCTGGATGGTTAGGGGGACCTGTGAGTTAACTAATAGAAAAGAATTGCTTGGCTCGTCCAGAGGTTGCAAACCAGGAAGACCATGTGCATGGTGAAAGGCACACCCACATCAGAGCCATCTGGGGCTGGGAAAGCAATTATCCAACTTCCTGGCTCTATGACCTTAGGCAAGTCAGTCTTCCCATCAGTACAATGGGGATAAAACATCTACCTTTTCCACTGTGAAAAGCAACATGGTATGGCACTGGGATCAGCAGACCTGGGTTCAAATTCTAGCCTCATCATTTACTGGTTCTGACACATAAACAAATCCTGAACCTCATTCCCTAACAGTAAAACTGGGATAAACTCACAGGACTGTAATGAGGATGTACTCAACATAAGCAATGTGCCTTTCATAATGCAAGCAAAAATATTAACTCTTCCTAATCCATAATCCCGCCACCATTCTAACACACAGTTATCAGAACATTGTAATTAGTTGTATGGGTCTCTCTCTCTCACTAGATTGTGAGTTTCTTGAAGTCAATGGCTAGATCCTTTTGTACTTTGTACTCTAGTATTTAGATAGACAGAGTCAGGAATTTGGCTGTGGCAGAAGGAGAAATCAAGAGTGAATTAAAACTATATGATCTCCCAGAAGCTTGAAAAAATCATCTGTAAGCATCGTCTCTACTCGCTTAGTCAAAATTTCTCCTCTCTGTACTCCTAAAGGCATTCATTCCCACCATTTTAATTCTGCTTTGGCCAAAGTCACTACTGACTTCCATGTTAGCAAATCCAATGTTCTTTCCTCTGTTTCTGTCTTGTTCAACTCGTCAGCACCGTTCAGCATAGTTGATTGCTCTTTTTTTCTCAAAACCCTTTCTTCTCTTGGCATTCCTAACACTATGCTCTCACAGCCCTTCTCCGTTCAGTCTCTTGGGCTGACTCCTCCCTTTTATCGGCTTCCAAACTTTGTAGTGCCCAAGTCATTCCTGGCCCTCTTCTCTGTAATCCTTCTCACTCCTGAGCTCATCCACTCATCCACTGGACAGAGAGCACCACCCAAATGTTAATGAATCTCAAGTCTTATCTCTAGACCTGACTATTCCCCAGAAATCCAAATTTGACTATTACTTAATGTCTCTACTTGTATGCCAAATGGATGTTTCCAAATTTGCATATATAAAAGAGAAATTTTTACTCCCTCTCTTCATTCCAACAGACTCCTGCCTCAGGGTTCTCCTTCTCAATAAGTAGTAATATCCACCCTGGAGGTAGGATCATGATCTTGCACATGGCTTCTCAGATTTTAATACTTATGTGATTCATCTGTGGATCTTCTAATTTAGTAAGTCTGTGGTATAGCATATGATTCTGCATTTATAACAATCTCCAAATGATGCAATGCTGCTGGTCCTCATATCACATTATAGAATAGCAAGGACCTTCGAGATAATTCTTGGTGCCTCTGTTTCCCTAACATATATCCCCATACCCATGATCAAACAAACAGCAAAGCTCAGTCAACCACATCTCTCCAGAATCTGAGTACTCTCCAACCCCCAGCTGGCATCTTGTCAAGGCCTCCATTGTCTTTCTCCTGTACTACTGTAATGTATTCCCAATCAGGCCCCTGATTCACTGTCCCCTTTTCAAGGTGTTCTCCCCACTGCAACCTTATAATCACATCCCATCATTACCTGCCAATCATTTTCTTTTCCCATCACAGTTGTGATTAAATCCCAGTCAGTGAATCCAATCTGGTCCCTACCTGTCCTGCAAATGATTGGGACCCCTCCCTCCCTGGCTCATTATGCCCAGACACACTGATCTGCCCTTTCTCAAACTTGCCAAGTTCACTCCCACCTTGAGGTCTTTGCACTTGCTGCCCCTCCTCTTAGAAGGCTCTTCCCCCTTGATCTCTCACATGGCTGACTTCTTCTTGTCCTTCAAAGCACAACTTAAATGTCATCTCAGAATGACTGTCCCTGACCATTCAACCCAAAGTAGTCACCCTATCACCTGTCATTAACTATCAAATCACTCTTTCCTATCTCTGCATTTCACTTATTACTATGTGGTATTTTCTGGACTATTTATCTATTCACTCATTCATTCTCTCTGGGTCTCTCTCTCCCTCCACACATTCTCTGGGTCTCTCTCTCCCTCCACATTCTCTCTGGGTCTCTCTTCTCCCTCCACACACTCTCTCCCTGCACACACACTAAAGGTAAGCCCCATGAAAGCAAAAACTATGTCTACTGGGTTAGCAGTTGTGATCCCGGCATCTAGGTGAATTCCTGGTGAGTAGTCGGCACTCGATAACTACTTATGCATGATGGGATGAGTATATGTTGAGTGTGTGGAAAGGTCTGGGGTCTGTTGCAGATTGAGAGGAAAGGAACAGTTGCCTAGCATCTGGGCCCTCCACTTTGTCCTAAAAGTATTGTTCTCAACTCCTTCTTCAGGTCCACCCAACCCAACATGATATAATTGAAAGTGAACCAGCATTAAGTATGAGTTATCACCATTTTTGCCACTAGAAGAATTTATGTTTTATAGGCTCTGCAACAAGCCCTAGAATTCAGCTCATTTCAAAATAAACCAGCCAATTTCTCACATAAAAAGAGAAGCCCGAGCCCCAGCTACCAGGGAGGCTGAGACAGGAGGATTGCTTGAGCCTAAGAGTTCAAGGCCAGTCTGGGCATCACAGTGAGACTCCATCTCTAAAAAAAAAAGAGAGAGAAGCCCCTCTGAGCATGGACTCGATTTTCATGACTCTCCACTGATTACATTCAAAACCTTTATTGACTCCATGCTCACTTACTATTTTGGTGGAGAAAAAGGGAGGGAGAAGCTCATTCACAGTGATTGGAATGTGCAGTTTGATTGAATTATTTATAAAACACGTGTGTGGAGACACAGTGGTTCCAGTGGGTCACAAAGTGTAGTCCCCCAAGCAGCGACATGGCCACCACCTGGGAACTTGTTAGAAATTCAAATTTCGCAGGCCCTCCTCCTGACCTTCTGAATGGAAACTCCTTGGATGGGGCAAGCAATCTGTGTCATAAAGGCTTTCCAGGTGACTCTGATGCACGCTAAAATTTGAGAACCACTGATTTAGACCATTCACATATATAGGCATAGCTCAGAGATATTTCAGGTTCCATTGCAAACCAACACAATAAAACAAGTCACACAAATTTTTTGGTTTCCCAGTGCACATAAAAGTTATATTTATACTATACTGTAGTCTATTAAGTGTGCAATAGCATTATGTGTTTAAAAATATATACATACACAATGTGCACCATCTGGGGGATGGTCATGCTGGAAACTCAAACTTGTGGGGGGAGGGGGGAAATGGGCATTTATTGAAACCTTAAAGTCTATACCCCCATAATATGCTGAAATAAAAAAAAATAAATAAGTAAATAAATTCAAGTTTAATTAAATTAAGTTTAATTCAAATATATATATACAAATATATACAAAATATATACAAAACCAAAATATTTAAAAAATATTTTGTTGTTAAAAAATTCTAACAATCATCTAAGCCCTTCAGCCAATCATAATCTTTTTGCTGGTGGAAAGTCTTGCCTGATGTTGATGGCTGCTGACTGATCAGGGTGGTGGTTGGTGAAGGTTGGGGTGGCCGTGGTGATTTCTTAAAATAAGACAGCAGTGAAATTGGCCACACTGAGTGACTCTTCTTTTCATGAAATATTTCTCTGTAGCATGCAATGCTGTTTTTATAGTATCTTATCCACAGTAGAACTTCTTTCAAAATTGAAGTCAATTCCCCCCAAATCCTGCCACTGTTTTTTCAACTGAGTTTATTTAATATTCTAAATCCTTTGTTGTCATTTCAACGATGTTCACATCATTTTCACTATGAGTAGATTCTATCTCAAAAAAAAAAAACACTTTATTTGCTCATCTATAAGAAGCAAGGTCTCATTTCTTCAAGTTTTATCATGAGATTACAGCCAATCAGTGACATATTCAGGCTCCACTTCTAATTCTAGTTCTCTTGCTATTTCTACCACATCTGCAATTACTTCTGCTAAACTCTTGAACCCTTCAAAGTCATCCATGAGAGTTGGAATCAACTTCTTCCAAATGCCTATTAATGTTGCTATTTTGACCTTCTCCCACGAATCACAAACATTCTTAAGGACATCTAAAACACTGAATTCTTTTCAGAAGGTTTTCAACTGACTTTGCCTGGATCCATTAGAAGAATCACTATATATGGCAGCTGTAGTCTTATGAAATGTATTTCTTAAGTAATAAGACTTGAAAGTCAAAGTTACTCTTTGATCCATGGGATGCAGAATGGATGTGTTAGCAGGCATGAAAACATTCATCTCCTTATACATCTTCATCAGAGTTCTTGAGTGACTAGTTGCATTGTCAATGAGCAGCAATGTTTGAAAGTAATCTTTTTTTTCTGAGCAGTAGGTCTCAATAGTGAGCGTAAAATATTTAGTAAACCATGCTGTAAACAGATGTGCTGTCATCTAGGCTTTGTTGTTCCATTCACTGAGCACAGGCAGAGCAGATTTAGCATAATTCCTAAGGGTTCTGTGGTTTTTGAAATGGAAGACGAGAACTGGCTTCAACCTAAAGTCACCAGCTGCATTAGCCACTAACAAGAGACTCAGCCTGTTTTGGAAGCCAGGTATTGACTTCCTCTCAGCTATGAAAATCACGAGTAGCATCTTCATCCAATGGCAGGCTGTTTTGTCACCACTGAAAATCTATTGTTTAATGTAGCCACCTTCATCCGCTATCCTTACATGGATCTGGATAACTTGCTGAAGTTTCTCCACCAGCACTTGCTGCTTCACCTTGCACTTTTACGTCAGAGATGATTTCTTTTTTTAAATCTCATGAACCAACTTTTATGGCTTCAAACTTTTCTTCTGCAATTTGCTCACTCTCTCAGTCTTCACAAAATTGAAGGGGGTTAGAGCCTTGTTTTGGATTAAGCTTTGGTTTAAGGGAATGTTGTGGCTGGTTTGATCTTACATCCAGACCACTCAAACTTTTTTCATATCAGCAAGATGCCTAGCTTTTGACCCATCTTGGCTTTCAATATGCTTTCCTCACCAAGCTTAGTCATTTTTAGCTTTTTATTTAAAGTGAGAGAGGCCGGGCACGGTGGCTCACGCCTGTAATCCTAGCACTCTGGGAGGCCGAGGCGGGAGGATTGCTCAAGGTCAGGAGTTCGAAACTAGCCTGGGCAAGAGCGAGACCCCGTCTCTACTATAAATAGAAAGAAATTAATTGGCCAACTAATATATATATATATAGAAAAAGTTAGCCGGGCATGGTGGCACATGCCTGTAGTCCCAGTTACTCGGGAGGCTGAGGCAGTAGGATGGCTTGAGCCCAGGAGTTTGAGGTTGCTGTGAGCTAGGCTGATGCCATGGCAGTCACTCTAGTCTGGGCAACAAAGTGAGACTCTGTCTCAAAAAAAATAATTAAAAATAAAAAATAAAGTAAGAGAAATGTGACTCTTCTTTTGCTTGAACACTTACAGGCCATTGTAGGGTTATTAATTGTCCCAATTTCAATGCCGTTGTGTCTCAGGGTATATGGAGGCTCAAGGAGAGGGAGGGAGACAAGGCAATAGCCAGTTGATGGAGCAGTCAAAACACACTCTACATTTATTGATTCAGTTCACCATCTTATGTGGGAGCAGTTTGTGACACCCCCAAACAATTACAATAGCAACGTCAAAGATCACTGGTCACAGATCACCATAAACAGATATAATAATAATAACCATAACAGATATAATAATAATTAAAAAGTCTAAAACATTGCAAGAATTACCAAGATGTGACACAGAGACACAAAGTTAGCACATGCTATCGGAAAAATGGTGCTGGTAGACTTGCCTGACGCAGAGTTGCCACAAACCTTCAGTTTGTTAAAAAACGCAATATCTGCAAAGCACAATAAAGCAACACTCAATAAAACAAGGTATGTCTGTAGCATCATGAGTTTCTATTACTCTGGAAACCTGGTGACCTCAGGCATACCTAATCTAGGCATTAAATGATGTCCAAAAAGTGACTCAGACCTGCCCAAGTTGGGTATTAACCAGCATCCAGATACGTGAAATGCTTTGACTGACCTAACTTTACCCAGGAAACAGGACTCAATATAACTCCTTCACTCTACTTCCTTTTACCTTCTATAGCATTCTCATTTGTTCCCTCAAATTCAGCTAACATCACTCCAATGGGATCACTGGTTGTTTGTGTCTGAGGAAAGAACTTACACCTGAGTTATAAACTAGCTATGCTGTGTGTATCTCTCTCTCTCTCTCTCTCTCTCTCACACACACACACACACACACACAGCGCCTATTGAGTTGCTATAAGAAATTCCAAGAGTACAGTCATATCTAAACTTATGATATATATTTCACCCAGTTGTTCAGTGAACCAAATCTCAGCAACCTCAGCATGTCTTCAACTCAGGCAGATTTGATATTCTTAGCTACACAACCACGGCATCTACCTGCTTTCAGTTTTGATCCTAGAAATATTTCTGTGTCAGCTATCACTAGTTTCAAGATGAGAACTCACGTAAGTTAGTGGTGAGTGAAGTAGTTTAAAAACAAACAAACAATACTTATGTACACAGTACGAGTTCTGTGTTGGTTACTTAAATCCAAGGAATCACTATGGATCCATGTTTTATCTACAAATTTAAAACAAAAGCAGATAGTGTAGGTTGCTTTGTAGGTCATGGTTTCCATGAATTGTTCTAGTTGCAAGTAGAGAGACAAAGCCTTTTTTTCCTACAACCCACCACAACTAGATTTGTTGATTCCTATTAAACTTCTCCAATTGTTACAAAGAGAAAAACATTAGTATGATAATTAGTCATAAATTGAAGGTGACATTATCTCAGAAGGTTCAGATGAAGAGAGTATGGAGGACATTCCAGGGAATTTGAGTGAACTACTTGGTCACCACTCTTGGTTACATTGGGGATTGTGCAACTAAGAAAATCATGTTAGTGAAAAGTAAGGACAATGTGGTACCTTTGTTACTTAGATTTCCCTAACATAGTCTAGAATGTCATTCATTCTTACATGGATTTTGTTTTTTATGGATCAGATTATGCTCCCTATGAATACTGATACCTGAGGAAATAGTAAAACCTGTTCCTCAACGTCCATATTAAGGAAAGATCCTACATTATTTAAATATTGCCATAATTGTAACACCATTTTATAATTATTATCAATTACCATAGCACTTTCATATGCATACAGTACACTGTTAATTTTAATAGTCATTATGAACTTGTAAGGTGAGCAGAACAAAGATTATTCTCCCATTTAAAATATCAACATCTGAGAGTCAGAGACATGAAGTAGCTTACTCAAGATGACACAAATAACTTGTGTGGTGCTAACATGAATACCAGGTCTGGCCCTTTTCTATTCTATAAACAATTGCCTACAATTCCCAGATATCCTAGGAGGTGGTAGAAGAAATCTTTGTTCAGTAATGTAATGTTACTTTATTCTGATTACGTACTCTTTTTTTGGCAATAAGGACACATGACTAGTTTTAAAACCATATTCACTGACATATCGCCTTCTGAAGGCCCAGGCCCGTCCCACACTTTCCAGTGTTTCTTATGCTAATGCAAAATGTTGGGGGTAGCAAAGCAGGGAGGATGGAGAAGGACATTCATTAAATGAAGAAACAGCACGTATTGATTTTTCTTTCCATCGTAGAGACAGGTAATACAATTTCATTGCCTATTCAATATGAAAATGGGACTTAATGGAGTTATGGTTTATGATTTGGCTGTTGTGTCAGGCTTCCTTGCCAGCAATCTCCTCTTCATCTTAGACTCCACTCCAGAACACAGGGTGACCAGACAGAGAGATCTGCCCTCAGTCCTTCAAAACACAAGACAGAGTATATGAAAGAAAATAACGAGCGAGGGACCACTCTTCACAAGTTATCCAGCTGCAATATTTGTCCTGGAGAACACTGGAGATACTTGCAGGAAGAGGCTGTCCCTCGTAGCACAACAGAAAAGCACACACCGCCTCCAAAGGTACAGCTAACAGTCCACAGGTCATGGCAAATTGAGAATTTATTAGTTGTGGCAGAGTTTCTTCCAGGCAAGATGTGGTCTCACAGAGCAGATTTTGGATTTGTCGTTCACATTTTGACTTATTTTCTTAAAATCAGTTGTGAATGTTGTTGGGGGACAGTTCTCCGAGGGTCTCAATCTTTTTCTGCATATCTTGCAAGCAGACTCACTGACTGCTTTTGTTACAAACTATCTTTGCAAGGATGTTTGCATAGTAAACAGTCATGGAGGATGTTTGTGTAGTGAACAGTCATGGAAGATAGAGTTTCCCTCTCAAGCAATGGGCCAGCACATTTGTTGTCCTGTATGAAACTTTCAGGTTCCCTAAGTGCAGGATTTCCATCCTGTAACATAACTTACTGCATATGGAGATTATCACCTGGTCACCCAGGAGAAATAAAGTTTTAAGGCACCAAATATGCTGGTACTCAAGCTCCTTCTCCTTGTGAGTAATAAAGTCCTTTGTCTCTCACCTAGGTAGGTCTCCTTGGTCCTATGACCTGTCCTTTAAATGACCTGGTAAAAATAACAGTGTATAAGAGCTATGATCATTCCTATTTCATTTTTCTAGGTGAGTATACTACATTACAGATCTGTGATGTTAACCACATTTCCCTGCTAGAGATTCCTACTGGCTTTTACTGCCCATCTTTCCTGTTGTCAACTTGATAAGCTGGTCATCAGTATCCTCGAGCTAAAGAAAGAGAAAATTAATGAAAAAGTATTTACATAACATTTGAGTTCAACATTGAAAAAGGCTAAGAAATTATCCAATACTCTATATAGTTGCCCGTGCAGACAAATTAGCTTAGAATAAATTTCATATATAAATTACTCTGACAGAATCACTATCCCTATAAAACCCCCAAACACATGTATTTCTGGGAGTTCCCATAAGGTATTTCCTATGTACTCCACTCCTTTGGTGCCTATTGTGCTCTGCCACATGCTGTTGTTAACTTAGGGTTTTGGCTCCCCAACCATTTAGCTCAGGCGTCCTCAAACTATGGCCCACGGGCCACGTGCAAGTGTTTTTCCCCATTTGTTTTTTTACTTCAAAATAAGATACGTGCAGTGTGCATAGGAATTTGTTCATAGTTTTGGTTTTTTTTTAAACTATAGTCCGGCCCTCCAACGGTCTGAGGGACAGTGAACTTGCCCCCCTGTTTAAAAAGTTTGAGGACCCCTGATTTAGCTCATCCAGCTTTCTTAATGCAGAGCAGTCATCCTTCCCTGGTGGTGGCCTCCATCCCATTAGACCCTACAAGCTCCACTGATACCCACAGTTCAAGTGCCGGATGGATCTTCCTCCACTACGGTACACTCCGTGCCACCTAATCGTTGCTTGGGCAACAAATATATTTTTAGACAAATCCAGAACCAGATTTAACCGTGGACCACCATGGAGGATTTCTCCTTCCCCTCTTCAGTGGTCCATGGGTCAAGCTCAGGAGGAAAGATTTCTTCCCTCGGGATTCGTTCTTTCTCAGATTTCATGCACCTGCTTCAGAAAGACTTTTGTGGGACCAATACCCCAGTCAACCAAGCATGCCTGAACCCCCCCGCAGTGAATACACTGGAGAACCCTTGCCCCAGGTGTCTGTGGGCCTCATTTCCTCACCTCCTTCAAGTTTGGTTCAAAAATCCCCCTGTCAGGGAAGCCTTTCCTGAGGACCCACTTACGAGAGTGAACCCCCACTCCTGGCCCAAGCTCCGTATCCCTTTCTCTGCCTTATTTCACTCGGTGGCACTTATTACCTCCTGATGCATTTTAAAATGTACCTTTTTTATTTATTATTATCTTTTCCAGCCAAAATATAAATTCCAAGAGGGCTAAGGTTTTTATCTCTTCTGCCTCACTGATGTGCTCAGAATGGGGCCCAGCACCCAGTTGGTGCACAGTAAATATTTGAAGAATAAATAACTGAATCCCACGCTCAGGCTACATGTGTGATGTGCTCTTCTCGCATAAACTCCCTGGCCACATGCCCATTAAATCTGACATCCAGTAAACATATTTTGGCTGTAAAGATAATTGTGAATTGTGATGCAAATAAGATAGACCCCACTTGAAGGACCAAGTAGTTGGACAAATAATGACAATCCATTTTCTCATTGTGGTTGCTTCTCACCTTTGAAATAAGAACAGAAAATACAAATAAATTTAGCCTGGCCTTTCCATTCTCTGTAATGACTAGTCATTTTTAAATCCCTGTAGTTCTTATATTCAGTAATATAATTCTCTCCTCAATCCCTTTCTTTTTCTGTTGTCACTTAAAATTCCTTCAGAAATGAATTATAACTACTGAAACTTCTATGTGATTCAGAATATACAGGTAAATGTCATAATGAACTAGGTCAGATTTTGCATGTGTGTTAACTATGGGGAAAATTAGCAAAAATTAATCCATTTATTATGTGGGAGTAACAGGTCAAAATGAAAAGGAAGAAAAAGAAAGTCTTTACTTGGGGTTCACAAATCTATGAGGCAATATTAAAGAAAGGTAGATTGCTATAAATTATCAGGAAAGTACTTAGGATATGTCAAATTTCTTTAAAATATTCATATATTAGAACATATTTATATTTTTTAAATATGCATATAGAAGGATGTTATGGCAATGTTATTCATAATGAATAAAAATTACAAACAATTTAAATATCCAACAATAGGGGAATATTTAAATCAGTTACATGCTTATTATTCTATATAATAGAAAATTATTTAGTCACTTAAAATTGTGTATTTGAAGACCACTTAAAGAAACAATTTTCACAACATAGCACTGAAACTAAAAGCGAGATACACATTATGAGCCATACTTATCAAACAATAAATACATAATGTGTTCACAGAAAAAAAAAACAAAATGAAATTTGCCAGTATGTTCATGGTAATTACTTCTGATTATAAAATTAGAAGTCATTTTATGGATAACACCTAATATATCAAAATATTCAGCTGGCAATGGCCACCATGTTCTTAACTGATGTTGATAGCTAGAGCAAGACACTTTGCAAAAAAAAAAAAAAGATTTTTAAATAGTGAAATATATTTAGATGATAATGCAAAATAAATTGAATATAGTCATAATAACAGCTGGCATTTAATGAACTCCAATTTGAACCAGGTACTACACCAAACACTTTGATCCCTCTAGGAACTAGGTATCATTATATTATAGATAAGGAAACAGGTTTTTAAGATACGAAGATAAGTGGTATTCTAGTACCACATGGGCAATCAGGTAAAGTATGAGATTTGATCCAGAATTTTCTGCCTCCAGAGTTTCTGCTCTTAAACAATTTGCTCCATTAAAACAGCTGACAATGACCCATTGTGAGTGAGTTTATAATTTACTTTTGATCAAGACAATGGATTATTTATTACCATCAGGCTTTCTGATGGTAATCACTGTTCAGATGATTACAACCTTTTAACTTTTTATCAAGTATCTGCTGCCTCTCTCTAAGGTAAGTATTATTTCAGTATTTTATAGCTGATAAAACGTGTAACTCACTTTGGCTTAGATGCTGACGAAAAATCGGTTTATTTAAATTTTTAATCAATTGTAATTAAACCATATTTATAATGACTTTTAAAAAATATTTTTATAGATGGCTTTTTTGAAAACTAAAACTAGCACAAAATATGAAACCTAAAGATTTTCTGATAAATAAAGAAAATATTTAAGCTGTGGCAAAGGTAAATAGGTCTAAAAAAAAAAAAACACCGATAGCTTAATAGACTCTGCCTCTAAATAAAATGTTGGAGACTCTCTTGCCAATTCTCCCAAACGTCCAGGTAGAACACTGAATACACTGATTACTTTAACTAAAACAATCTGGTTTTGCACAAACCCACTTCAGGTCCAACCAAGTGTGAAGCTCATTGAACTGCCATACCAGGAGAAGACAGTTTTTACCTGAGGAGAGAAGCTAAGCAAACTGGGCCAAACACATGTGAGTTTATAATCTAAGATATTTAGTTTCACGTTACCTAGAAGCAACTTCTAGATCAAAAGAGTTCCTATAGAAAACTTCAAAATATGCAATATAAAGAGAAGAAACATTTTACAAATGGTAAGTAATATGAAACAAAACAAAATTAAGAGTTTTAGCTCAATTTTTAGGAAGAAATATGTTCTAGAAAAAGTTCACATTAAAGTAAAGTGAATTGTAAATTTAAATCTTAAAGAGAATGCTGCCATTTTAGATGGTAAATATTTTAGTAATCACACAATTGAAAACCATTTTAAAGAACAAGCCCAAGAGTTATTGAAATGTTTATACCAGTCTGCTTTAAGGAATCTATATGTTGGTGTATTGAATAATATGCTGTTGTATTCTTCAGAAACATTCCTTTAAAAAACTCATGTGCTTTTTAATCTACCACTTTGTTAACAAATGGCATTCTTGACTTAAAATAAAGAATATTTCTAAAATAATGTCTTTTCCCCTGAGGACCCCCCAGAAGGTAACAGTCAGTAACACAATCAGAGATCTAGGATGATTCCAGCTGCCTGCCAAAACATCGTTCATGACTATCAAAGTATGCTGAAAAACACCATTACATCCATAACAGAAAGCGTGATTGTTCTTATTTCTGGAATTCCTTCTGATGTGAGTCACTTCACTGGGTGGGATTTCACTGGAAAATGGCTTTAAGAACATTTTAAATGAAGAAAGAATAGAACTAAGGCTTTCAAACCCAGACATAATGGAAAACCATAGGATCAAACTTCACTCGGCAGGCAATGACACGGACAAAATTCAAAGTAAAACACGTAGATACATGTTTGTACTCTCATATTTTCTTGAATTAAATTTTAGAAATGTAGATACAAAAAGTTCAATTTTCTGTGCAATTTGATATTTATGAAATTAACATTTCTTCTTAGCACAGCAGTCCAAATGAAAACATTTCACCCTCCATATACAAAAATAAAATTCTGTGACTTTGCATTTCATTTCAAACCTAGCAACATCCAATTGGAGGAGGAGCTAGAACATGAGATTATTTTAAAGATTGTTTTTGTATTTTCCCAGAAGTTCTCCAAAGGCAGTTAGGAATTTGGATAATTTGAAGGTGCACAAACAATCCACAACATAAAAAGACTTTATGACCTTTTTTTAATTCTTAAACTTATAGAAATTTAAACCCAAGTACAAGGGCTGGGTGGATCAGACATGAACTCTGTCTCCTCTAACTCCCTATAGACTGGGACAAAAAGATCTAGTTCACAATTTTTGAGTACAGCCTACTTAATCAGTTCTGTTGACTTTTCATTATTTTATATGTTTATATTGTCTTTCAAACTAAGTACAGTTGAGAGGTGCACTTTATCTGTTTTATTATTCCTTCAAAGGACGTAGAATAGAGTTTCATCCACAGTGAGCATTCTCTATTTATTGTTTATTCCAGATTGGTCCAAAATGTTTTTTTTTAACTCAAGAATCTAGAACACTGTTAAAAAAAAAACACTGGTTTAGTAATATATAATTCTAATAAAATCTCTGCTTCTCCTTTCAGTCAATGCAGGGTCATAAAATAGACTTTCATAAAGTCTATTTTAAATATGTGTTGAATAAATGAATTGTCCAAGTGAATGAATGAGTAAATACTTGTGACCAAACTGAACAAAATGCTTATTATAGTTGTGATATCTGTTCTAGTGGACTTGTATGGGATATGAAAATCTAAATGTAATTGGACTTGGAGAAATTAACAAGTAAAAAGTATCAGCTAAGACTGAAAGCTAACATCTGAATTTTTTAAGTTATTTTACAAAGTAAAAATTGTATTCATGGAACTCTTTCTTATCTGTGGTGACGAAAAGTTTCCAGGATGTATGTATGTTTCTGACTACCCTAAATCCACGCCTCCCTCTTTTGGTAACGACAGCTCAGTCTCCTATCTTTTGGAAACAACCCCTTCTTTATGCATCAGTCGTGGCAATCTGTTCATCGAAATGCTCCACTTGCTCCCTATCCACCCACCTCTTGTCCCGCCAAGGTATAGGTATATTCCGCAGGCTAGATGAGTCAGATCCTCTGGCCCTGTATATGAAGCAGTTCAGGGATGACAAAATACAGGAGCAATGACTTGAGCTGCTCCATCTACCCACGGGACTGTGAGCAGACTCCACGTTTAGTTCTTCAGCATGATTTTCTGAAGCTCTGCTAGTCCAGAGATTTCTGAGCCCTGGTTGTTGGGCCTCTTCTTGTCTTGTTTGAGCTACATATATCTTTCCAATAAAATCCTTACTTTCCTTATGCATGTATTTGCTTTTGTTTATTTGTATGAAAGTTAGCCAGAATCCATTTCCGAAACCTAACAGAAAGAGACACAGGGACCCTGAGCACTGATAACACAGACAGAAATTCACCTGAGGAAACTTAGAGCAAGAAGGTCATATTCGCGTGCCATGCTGAAATAGATCATAAAGTCTCAGCTTCGCTACTAGGATTTCTCTCAATGTTATTAGGTCTTTCGAAAACAATGCTTATAGCGTCCTACAACCCTGCTGTATGCAAAGTGAAGATCATTAGACTAGGTCAGGAGAATAACTGCAGTTTGGGGCAAGTTACATAAACTTCTTAAATCTCCATGTTCTCATCTATGAATGGATGAGGTTAAAGTAAAAAATCTATAAAGCCTCCTCCCATTGTGACAACTAATGAATTTTTAAGTTTGCAAATATAGAATCATACACAAACTGTTGCTTTTCCCCACCTAGTGCTAAGGAGATTCTTAAAAAAGTTCTTGCTGCCTCACATCAAGGCAGTATTTAAATTTAATACTAGACCCACCCAGCGTCAGCCTGTGCTGTGGTGTGACCTTCCTCCATAGCTTTATAAAATCTCTTTTTTGTGATGGAAATCAGTGCCACTTTCTGTACTCACATTTTCCCTTTTCCGTTCTCCTTCTATGGTTAGAAAAAAATGAGTTATAATTAGAATCAAGAAAATACTGAAAGGATAAATACAATGTATCCTGTTTTTATAAAAGGTCATTCTTTCAAGCTATGAAAGCCCTTTACAACAAATATCTAATTGATGGTCACAGCCTTCTCTGTAGGAATAAAATACTACGCCCGGTTTACAGATGAAGAAATCAAAGAGACAGTCAACAGAATGTCACTTGACCATTTCAAATCTGGGAACAAGAAATTCAGAGCTCATCCATTTTAGAACATTATATGTCAGAGTGCCAGATTAGCTCAGTTAGTTGTACATTATTTAATGTTGACCTAGAAATATGCGTAATCCATTTATAATGAAAACAAAGAGAAAGACATACTCAAAAAGCAGAGAGTCAATCCTAAAACAAATAGCTCTTACAGCGGTTTTCAAAGTTCTTTTGGTAACTAGCTGATGGCTCTGTGAAACTCCCATGTAAGTGTGACAAGCCTAATTTGCTGTATAATTACAGAAAATGTGAAGAGATTCTACACTGAAGACCAAGGTATACATATTAATAAACCAACACGGATAGTCATGATCCTAACAACAACTGCATGCCACTCATTTCAACCAGAAACCTATCTCCCTGCAGCACCACCACCATCTTTTCCTAAACTGTGTCCTTAGCCAGACAGCCCAAGACGAGAGAAGAAGCTTAAGTGCCTCACTCATTAGATAATGCCTATTTAGTATTCTATCAATCACTCTTTTATTTATTCAAAAATTAATTATTGAGTGCCTTCCATGTGCCAGGTACTGTGCTAGGTACTCCATCATATCACTCATGCATGAATCTCTAGAACTCATTCTCTGGCGTGGAAGACCCAAGGAGCCCAGGAGAATGTCTACCAGTAAAGGAACTGGAAGCCTTGTTCAATGCTACACCTTCATGTATTTTCCTTTTAATTATTTGGTGGAATGAGTGGTTTCCTCAGGGGGACTGATGAGAGACTCAGACTGAATCAGAATCCACAATTTTGTAAGATCCTTTGGTGATCCATAGCATTTAAAATTTTAAGAGCCCGCATAAAGTAAACTTTAAGACATCGGACTTCCCACAGATACAGGGACCAATGGGTGTCAGACTTGCCATATTGGCACTCAGACAAACTCCTCTTCCTTCCACTATTAGGAGCCAACGATATGAAGAGACAGGGCAGCCTCCTCACTCCTCATTCCTCTAAGACAGAACAGAAGTGATGACTTAAAAACACAAGTTCCTTTGCTTGTTTGTTTTGTACTTGTGAAAGGCAACAGGAACTTAGGGAGAGAAAGAAATTTAATCTCCACCTACACCCTTAATTTCTTTATCTCCTTTCCTCATCTATAAAAAGGGAATAATAACATCTACTGTATGGGCTTTTGCGAAACTCGAATGAGATAATACACATCAAAGTCCTTAGCAAACTATAAAGAATTATTTTTTAAAGTTAGTTCTTGTTACACAGAGAAAACCTATAAATCAGCAACCCCTTGGGTTTTAGAAATTCAGCTTATTGACTGCCATTGCCAGATCACGGAGAATTTTACAAATATTTTTACATTATCATGCTGGTCAAAAATGTGCAGCAGTGATGTCTGTCTGCAAATCAGATGAAAACATTTTAATATGTTAATACTTAACAGGCCAGTTTCTATGAGATAAAAATGAAGAGCTGAGAAGGAAAAGTTTGACGATTGGCTACTGTATTTTGAAGAACAAACACAGATGTATTTAGATTATATATCTATATACACACACACACATACATATACACACATACATATCCTTACTAAACTTTGAAAATTCAAAACTAACCTCTATCTCACTCTGCCTGCCACTTGCCAAATGACGTAAAAGAGAAGTGATTGTTCTGAAATATGCCCTCAATAAAACAGCCAGTTACCCCTTTTTTTAATTAGCAGGTAATGAGTTATTTTGTCTAGTTATACAGAGGCATAAATTTTAAGTTGTCATTTGTTTAAGCTGATTAAACAACATATAAATATTTCAAAGATTATGAAGCTTTTCCTTGGGACTCTCTTTTTATCTTTAAAAGAAAACAATGCTAATAGTTTCCTTTTTCCTATACTCAACGACTATTTACTACCCCATCTTGATGTGGGCTTTCAAAACACAAAGAAGGTTTGGCAAGTTTTCAACGTCCTTTTTAAAAGTCTGTTCCTAAGCACTTGTATAAAAGCATAAAGAGTACTTCTTTGGAGAATTGATAATGTCCTACGTTCAGTATTTGTATATTAAGGACTGTCAGTTACATTTAGTGTATTCATTCATTGGACTCTGTGTCGTTAATCTGCATGCAACTGATTTCAGGGGAGCAAAGTGATCAGAAGAAGTCAAAGTTAACATAACAATTCCTTTTCTACAAAAAACAGCCCCCGACGTTTTGGGTCCAAATTTCAAAGCAAGTTACTGTATTTGCAAGTTTTAAGTCACACTTGGCAGTTTTTCCAAACACAGTGGTTAGGAACTGAAAAAAATAAACATGTGTTTCCAGGATTTTCTTTACACATGCCACACAAAAAGTAATCTTACAACTACGTTTTTCGCTCCCTTTAAAAAGTGCTTCTTAAGGAAGAAAGCTTTGCTGTTTGTGTTGTTTTAAGGTAGATTTTACAAAATAACACTAAGGGGCAAGATAAATATTACTTTCGCTGTATAAATGAAAGTTTAAACTTCCCCCTAAGGGAGTCCTTGAAAAATCTGATTGACCAGTATGTGGTGATAGTTTGTACTTTAAATCTCGTCCTTAAATTCACAACTCTTTGCACCTTGCATCTTCCAGATGCCTTAAGCAAAAGTCTGATGTCATTCCCATTTTGCTGAAAGAATAACTGAGGTAAAGCAGATTTATGATCTTCCCGAGGCTTAACAAAGCCTTAGTAGCTGTAGGAAGATGAAAATTCACAGGTGTGGTTCTTATTTAAGATAGAGGAAGCAGTCAATCATAAAGTGGGGTTTCAGCAGTTTATAAAGGCCTCCAGACTTGGAAAATATCTCCATTATTAGTTGGCCAGATGGCTTAAATCTCCACTCCAACCTTCCTACCCCAATCTAAAGCTTTGTCTTGAAAGAGCCTGACCTATTAAATTGTAAATATCATACCCTGGAGGAATAACAATAGCAGCCAACCACTCAATAGGAGGAATTTATTTCTCTGTTCCCTAACAAAGATCTAGACCTACAGAGAATAGGATCCAGGGCAGAAAGTGAGTTGGGTAGAGAATAAAGGATGAAAAGTATTCAGTGTGGAATCTTTCTTAGGGACATTGGATGCCAGTAGACACCTGGGGCTGCTGTGGATGGTGGTATGATCTTGTCACCTGGATAAAGAGGGAGAAGTTGAAAGGATGACAAGACCAAGTAGACTTATCTAGGCAGGATGGGGTGGTGTCAGGAATGTTTTCAGGGGAAAGGATAATTGGAAAGAGTTAAATAATACATGAAAAGAAAGACTTTCATTGATCGTGCTCCTTAGCATTTACTCAATTGAGTTGAAAACTTATGTCCACACACAAAATCCTGCACAAAGATATTTATAGCAGCTTTATTCATAATTGCCAAAACTTGGAAGCAACCACGGAGTCCTTCAGTAGGTGAATGGATAAATAGATTGTGGCACAGCTGGACAATGGAATATTATTCAGTGCTAAAAAGAAATGAACTATCAAGCCATGAAAAGCCATGGAGGAACCTTAAATGCATATTACTAAGTGAAAGAAACCAATGGAAAGGCTACATCTTATATAATCCCAACTACAGGACATTCTGAAAAAGGCAAACATCAGTATTTGGAGTCAGTAAAAAGATCAGCAGTTACCAGAAGAAAAGGAGGAAGGCAGGATAAATAAGAGGAGCACAGAGGATTTTTTAGGGCAGTGAAAATCTTTTGTATGATACTATAAAGGGATACATGTCATTATACAGTTTTCAAAGCCCACAGAATGTACAACAGCAAGAATAAACCCGAATATAAACTATGCAATTTGGGTGATAATGATGTGTCAATGTAGGTTCATTGATTATAGTAAACACATCACTCTGATGTGAGATGGTGATGGTGGGGAAAGTTCTCAGTGTGTGGAGCACGAGGAACTCTCTGTACTTTCCTTTCAATTTTGCTGTGAACCTAAAATTGTCCTTTAAAAAGCATGTCAATTAAAAATTTTTTATAAAAGCAACCTACTGGGCATAGTGGTTCATGCCTATAATCCTAGCACTTTAGGAGGCTGAGGCAGGAAGATTACTAGAACACGGGAGACTAGGCTGGGCAACACAGCAAGACCCTATCTCTAAAAAAAAAAAAAATTTTTAAATTGGCATGCTCCTGTAGTCCCAGCTCCTCTGAAGGCAGAGCCAGGAAGATTTCTTGAGCACAATAGTTGGAGGCTATTGCAGTGAACTATGCCACTGTACTCCAGTTTGGGCGACAGAGTAAGACCTTGTCTCAAAAAAAAAAAAAAAAGCAACTGTTTAACCACTTTGTCAAGGACAGTCTTTAATCTTTGTTTTTGTTTTATGTTTGCTTTGGAAATTTTGTTATTTTTTTTCTTTAAGTTATGGACTACTTTGAGAGTCTGATGAAAGCCATATAAGTATTCTCTCCCAGAGAGAAAATAATAATATGAAATAATACATACTTCTACACATTCTCACAAAACAATGCATCCAATTCAAATATTCACAAACTCCCGGGAATCCGTCCATAAAACTAATAGTAGCTAATTTTATGGCATGCTTCTAAGGGCCAAATGCTTTGTTAAGCAAATCATGCTCCATCTCATATCATCCCAGCAACAACCTATGAGGTAAATATTATTATCATACCTGTTTACATATGAGGAAATTAAATTGCAGAAAGCTTTTTTTTTAACAGCTGCTGAGTGTCAGAGCTGGGATTCCAACCTGGGCTGGTCCCAAGCAGTATTCATGTTCTTTCACATTCTCTGTGAGCGAGTCCAGCTCTGGCAGATCATGGACCCCAGTTTATCACCCCTTGCCTAAGAATGGGTCTGTTCACCTGTTCCCAAGCTCCTATTTCTGAGGTCAATGAAATGCCTAGAACCAGTATGTGGAGATTATACAGAGCTGGACCTACATTGGCATACTAATCAATTGCTCCTGGTCCTACTTCTACAGTTGACCCACACACACATACCTGCGTCTATCCTAGCAAGTCATAGGTGAGGGGCAATAGCAGAGTTTCATTGTACTTACCTAAAGGCAGAGGACTTGGATCATGGTTAATCATCGGGATAGAAATTAAAAAGATTGGGTCAGCTCAATGTTAGTCTCAATATTGGTGTTGGATAAACAGTATTCTATAATCAACAGATTCATGCTAGCTAACACACAAACCACAAACACCAGTAGAGATTTACAAATGCTGAGTATATTGGATCAGGCATTAATAAATGAAATAGAGGACAAAAATAAATTCTAAATCCCTTAATCTGGCACATAAGGAGACCTCACAACCCCCTTCAGCCTCAGCTTTCTGTCTCTGGGATATAGAATGTTTCTCTTAGGCTAAGCCAACAGAGCTCTCCACTGGATGTCTCAGAAAGACACCAAATCCAAGATATGTAAAAGAGAATACATCAGTCTCCCTCTGGGTATATTTCTTCTCCTAATTTCCAAATGTCAATGAATGAAATCACTAGCCACTAAGTCAAAAAGCATGAATGTCATTCTCAGAGACTTGCCCCTCTCATCTCCAACATTTAAATTTCACATGTCCTTTTTAGGCTCCCCTATTATTTCCTGAGAGTGTTATAACAGCCTCCCAACTGTTCTCCCCACCATTAGCACCAACTCCATCCCCAAGTCTCTTCTCAACTCTGTCAGATGAGTTATTAATATAAAGTATGAATCTACTGTTCTTTTACTCAAAATTCTCAGTGCTTTCCAATTTCTTGCAGATGGCACCCAAATTCTCAACATGGTGTAATGGGTCCTGATTTCCACACACCCCCACTCTGTGCACCAACTATACCAAACCATGGCCACCATTTTTTCTTTCTCAATGAGTTTGCACAAAAAACTTCACCTCCCATGACACAAATCACCCTTAAAATCCTTCTCTCTCCCCTACCTGCAGCCAAGGCACCTCACCAACTCCTTCACAACCAATAGAACTTTAAGTTCTTCAAAAGTCAACTCATCAAGCATCACGAATCAAGCATCACCTACTCCTAGAAGCCTTCTCCGAAAGTCCAACATAGGTCAGGAGTCTTCACCCCTAGACAATCTAATAGGCTCATCATGATAACTAGGAGGAGGCACCAAAAAGCTGGAAAAAAAATTAACTTGAAATTATTTTATTAAAAAAGTTTTTTGAAAACAATAAAACATTTGTTCTGGGCAAAACCAAAACTGTGTTGGTCTTCACTGAACTGATTTTACAGTTTGACATTATTTTTATCTTTAACTATAGAGGAGTACAACACAATCATTTCAATGGTCAAGACCTTAAAAATCTTATACACCGTGGGTACCCTCCTTCCATATGCAAATTATCTTATATAATTATTGGTTTTCTTGAGCATCAACCCAACTAGAATATGAATTCCTCCTGAATAGGAACTATGTCTCTGCTTTTTTATACCCAGTGTCCATTACAATACCTGGCCAATAGTAAGAGTTCAATAAATTCTTATAGTAAGAAGGAAAAAGGGAAGGAGCCAGCATAAGAGAATGGAAGGGAAGAAAGGAGAGAAAGAAGAAAGGGAGAAGAAAGAAGGAAGTTCCTTCTAGCCCTAAGATCCTGCACTTCTAATTTTGAAACTGAATTCTCAATGCCTCTTTTGACCCAAGAGCTTTGTTAGCAACTTACAGAAAGGCAGCTTTGAACTCTTGGGCAACGCTAAAGGCAGCTAAAATCAGTCCTTGTCAAACCAGGTCTACCCTAAGGACGAGTTAATTGTTCCATGACACTGACCAAAATAGCCTTTTAAAGTAAATCCAATCTCAACTGACTTTGAACTCCCACAGGATACATAACTAGACACTCTCCACTACCTTCCCTGACCTGTGTGGTTCCTAACATACACGCCAAGATGCTCTTTGGGCCACCAGGGTCCTCAGGTACTAACCAGAGGATCGCAGAGGCTGGGCAGTTCCACATACCGACTGTCACAGAAGTCTTATCTTAAGACAACCCAGCAGATGGTCCTCATTGCCATGTGCTTTGCTCACAAAACCATGGGTGATGTCCTATTTGGACAATGACAAAATCCTGCAAGTGTGGCCATACTGTATTGTTATCCAATGGGTTATAAGGCCCTTTTCTTTCCATTAAAAAAAAAATAAATGGCTACACTGAGACATATGCTAAATGAGAGCCGAAGTATTTTGAAAAGTTATAATGTATTCTTATGACAGAAATTATATTATGCATAATATAAACATCTGTATTTAAGGAAGATAATGGTTTAGCTCCAGGAAATAATAGCTAAGCAGTGATGACTTAAGCAAATGTTTTACAATTAATGGAAATAAAAATTATATATTATTACAGTTAAGGGATGTTGGGAGAATGGGACGGGAGGTAACTCATACCAATGCACTCAATGCATCAGAGTGAATTTAAGCTTCTATAAAACAGACTCTCCCCCAAAGAGGGGAAACTACAAAAAGATCAAACTTCTTAAAGTTCAAAGATGTTAAATTCTACTATTTAAGCCCCGTTACATATGTAGTTACTGGCATAGCCCTTTCTCACCTTCTACAGAGTCAATGCACCTCTTAAAATGAGATATTTAAAGGCAGACTGTTGGCCTGGTGTGTTGGATGGCAGATCACAGAGTTCCAAAGCCCCTAAGACGTTGTAGCACTAGTTCTTACTAAGTCATAATTAACTTCATTGGGAGTTACATGATAGCAACTTAGAACAGAATTTGGCTGAACATTTTGAGTAGTCTTCCACTTGGTAATTACTACTTCAATGGGAATCTCAAGTAAGAAACATAGGGCAGAATTTGGCCCACAAAGAGAAGTACATCAAGTTACTGGCCCAACTTATAATGCCAATAACAGAGTGTATTAAAATCTCCCATGAAGCATCCCATTAGTGCATTGTTTTCATCATGAATGTAAATCCAACCAAAATGACTAAAGAACTACTAAGATTCTTTACTAAGTCCCCGTGAAAGACAGCATGTAGGGGAGAATATGGCTAGGGAATGACTATATACATCAGCTAACCACCCTAGAAGGGCAATTATGTAAAAACTAATAAAGAGCTGGACGCTGTTAGATAGTTTAACCACATAATAAATTCTTTTTGATCCAAGAAAAAGGAGCCATCACAGTGCTAGTTTGGGCATTAAATATCTGAAGAGTAAGATTTAGCACACTAAGATTTGGGCTTATGCTTCAAAGTGAAAACCCAATGCTAGGTTCAGAATGATAGCTCTAATGATAGTTACACATTATAAAACTTTACAATATCCAATTTTTCACTACCATTCATTGTGGAATACAACATTCCCTGAAACTCTATCGTGATTCTTCTTCAAAAATGTTTATATTGTGTATGACCTAATTTTTATCAAAAAATGAAGAATTTTTTTGGCTTGCTTATTTTAAATTACAGTATTTAGTTGGAAACTAATTTTAGGGAATTATCAATTTGACATTTGAGTTTAAAGTACACTGGAGATTGGGGCCAGGTGCAGTGGCTCATACCCATAATCCTAGCACTATGGGAGGTCGAGGCAGGGGATTACTTGAGCTCAGGAGTTCGAGACCAGCCTGGGCAAGAGTGAGACCCCCCCATCTCTACTAAAAATAGGAAAATTAGCTGGGTGCAGTGGTGAGTACCTATAGTCCCCACTGTTGGGGAGACTAAGTCAGTAGGACTGCCTGAGCCCAGGAGTTTGAGGTTGTAGTGATCTATCATGATGCCACAGCAACTAGCTGGAGTGACAAAGCAAGACTCTGTCTCAAAAATAAATAAATAAAATACACTGAAAAAAATTACAAACTGATGCAGAATATAGGAAGATTATATTTTAAAAATATATTCTCATCTTTGCTATCTATATTCCTCCTAGTAATTCACCTAAGATGCTGAAGAAGGTAACTAATACTTGTCTTGAAGGCCAATTCACAATCCTCTTGATGTAGTGATTTCACTTGATGTAGTGATTTGACCTTTTAATTGAAGGTCCATTAAGACCACTTCCCCAAGCAGCCTAGAACTAATTCTTCCCTGTCCTCAAGTCCTCATTCCCCACCACCCACCCTCCAGCAGTCCCCATTTCTGAGTGGCCACAGCATCGCGAAACAAAAGAAAAATCATACCGGAATGCCCTACCGAGTAAAGCAGACTGCTCTCCATTGGCCAGCCCACTCATCAATGCACCATGTTTGTTAACATTCTGAAAGACATTTGTGCAGAGAACAAATTGACGGAGCTCATGTTTATATCAGAAATTTCAGAAATGGCAGGAGTTTCATTCGTGGAATCTTAACACCCATTCAGACTGTCATAAAACACAAAGGACCAGATTCAATAAAAACCCTGTCCAACTTCCACAACACTAAAGTCTGTGTGAGCCTTCAAAACAAAATCAATTTTTCCAGTTTTGCAAAGGGCTGTTCAGACTTTGGTAGCATGGGAGCCAGCTGGGGCATTTCCTAACTCATCCCCTAAATTAGTTTCCAAAGTTGTTTTGAGGATCACATTTGATCAGAAGAATTTGCACGCTTTCCTCTCTCTCTCTCTCTTTCCCTCTCGCTCACTCACTCCCCCTCTCTCCTCTTTTTTTTTTCCTTTTTTTAAAAACATATTTCATAGTACATCACATGGAGAACAAACAACAGAACTGCAGCATATGTCTCATTCAGTTAAAAGCTTCAAAACTGGCCCATAAAACAGAATTTTTTGGTACACAGTGAAAAAATATTTTTTGATTCCATAATCCATACTGCAGGAAAGTTGGGTATAATCATTTGTAAAAGTTGCTGTGTCCATGGACAGCTGTTCTTCATACATACTGGGAATGTTTCCTTTGCATTCCTAAGGACATAAGAGTTTGACACCACGCCAATACCTTTAGAAATGGTGAAAGCTAAACACACCCCATACTGATGCTTTTACTCTCCCAACAAACTTTCTCCCACAACTAAAATGTTAAAACTTTTACCCCACAGCCCACATTCTGAGATTAGTCCAATAACTAACGTTCTGTCCAAGTAAAATACATTTTGTCATAGCTTGAAAATGTTACCTTTCACAGAAGTATAGTATTTCTGACCAGCAGGGAACATATGTCAACATTATCTATTTTTACCCAATGTCAGGAGCAAAAAGGGAAGGTGGGTGGTGGATGTTAATAACGACTTAAGCGATTTCTAAAAGAGGCATTTGAGAAGTACAAAGCCAGAAGTTTCAAATGTTTTGTCTTATTTTCGCTGTGTCAGCAACCTGCCCCCCCACAAGAACAAACCTAACGCTGCCTCCGACCCAACGCCTAGTTCTCTTTTCAATTTTAGCCAATGCTTTGCTAAGCTGGAAAGTTTGAAAAATACCCTAGAAAACTTCTCCACCAGAAAATGAAAAACAAAAACATATGACCAGCAATGATGAAAGCAACTCCCACTCGCTAAGAAAAAGATTTTCAATCACAGAAGCACACAGCTTTCAGATTTGAACATTTATTTTCATTTTTTGAGCTACTTGTCTGGTGTTTAGATTTGGGGGTTGGGTTTCTTATTGGACATAGGAAGAGCAGGGGGAAATGCTGGTTGGGAGTGTAATTGTATTTAAGCAGTTTTCACAAAGCAGAAAGCATTCTTCTTACTCAATGAGACTACAGGGGAGACAGCTGCCCATCCTCAGTGGAATATTGGTTTCTCCTGCTGAAGTATATAAAGTCACATTCCATAACAGTGTGGAGGAGGATTTGTGCCTGTTGCCTTTGTTCCTGTTGCCTTGCCTTGCCTATATCAAGATCCAGTGCATATATATTGTGAACCAGTAGTTCACCATTCTCCTACCCTGGGCAGCCATGACCATGAACTGAAAATGGACTTTGAGGCACCAAAATTGGTTATACAAAAATAGTACTAACTTAGATATATAGAGTGTCCTTTAGAAGGATCATTAATGTTAAGATGGAAAACTTAACTTCTTGCTGTCCCTTTGAACCATGTGGTGTATCCAGTGTTTCTCAAGGAAAAGAGATTTGAGTTCTCACCTCACTACACAAACATCTTGGGGAAAAAATGACTTCGGATCACAGGGCAAAACTTGTGTCCCGGGCCAGTCCTGGAACAGGAAGTCCTGGGGTAATACGTTCCTTGAGTCCTGGAGATTTGTGTACTTCCCCTCAGAGGCTTATTGTCTTGGGGTCCTGGGCCTGAAAATAGGTTCTTGTCCACTCCTCTCTTTGGTTACTTTAAAAATGAATACTTCCCTTTGACGAAATCATTCAGGAAAGATTATGGAGAAAAACTATTTCAATAAATCCCTCATGATAAAGAGATTCTTATAACTACAGAAAACTCAAACCATGGAAAAGCATATGTCACAGACCGGAGGAAGGTAGCAATGCTTACTGTTTCGACTTTTGGAGGAAGTTACCCTAATTCGTTCTTCCTCATCTCATTCAGCTTCTGAGGACAGAAGTCATAGAATGACAGGCTCCTTCTAGATTATATCACTGAAGCAAAAAGGAGATTTAATTACTGATGTAGTCTACACAGCTACCCAAACAGTATTTTGATTGCTAAATGGCAGAGGTTCATACTCATTCCACGACTGAATGGTAGATTTAAAGTGATCAAATTATAGAGAATTTTCTGCTTTTCATGTACTATACTGTTGTCCAATGGACCAAGCAGAGGACAATTCTTTGAAGCAATTCTTCCAAATCAATGGGAAAGGTAGAATTCTCAGTTCCTTTGGTTCATCAGTCCTCTCTCCCCTACTTCTCCTGTGCCCATGTTGGGTGAAGGGTTTGCTTGTATCCATCATAGAGGATAAATTAGCTGACCACCTCTCATCTAGAATATGCCTTCTGTGAAGCTCCACCTAAGCTGACAAACCATGGACGGTGTTGTACAAAAATAGCACTAACTTAGATATATAGAGTGTCCTTTTGAAGAATCATTAAATGTTAAGATGGAAAAGAACCTTCCAAGTTCAACCTCCTTATTTTTAAACAACAGAATCGAAACCTAGAGGCAAATTGCCCATTTGAGGGATTTGCTGTGTCACAGAGTTTGGCAGATGTCCTGATTCCACTCCATTTGGGCACGACATCATGGAAGACTAAGTGATAGTATTGGAGCCAGGTTCCTGGTCCTACTTGGAGTAGGGTGAGTTAGGGAGTGATTGCAAAGGGCAGGAGGGAAACTTCTGACATGTTCATCCCTTGATCAAGTTGCTGTTTTACATGAGCTTTTTTAACTGATGATTTGGGCACTTTTCTATAAGTATATTATCCTTCAATTAAAAAAAAAGAAGGAAATAAAAGAGAAAAATAATTAAATATAATTTTTAAAATGTGTGCACATATAATTGCCATTTCTAATAAAAATCTCTAGCTACTAAATTTAAGATGAAACTAAACACTACCTACAGAGGAAGTTAACTTCAATTATCATTCCAACCCCAATGCAGAGAAATAAGGAAAACAGTAACATATATCCCCAAAATAACAATAATAATTTTCATTTTAAATAAACTGACCAGATTATAAAATATTCTATTACTTCATTTTTCTTGGTCTCAAAACAATCTGTTCTTTAAGAAGAAAATTTATTCATATCCTCATTTTATAGCTATGAAAACTAAAGTTCAGACAAATGTAGTAACTGGTCTACTAACTAGTAGCTGGTACCACTGGAGGAGAAGCTGGACATTTTGACCCCTGTCTACCTATGTGTCCTCTCCACTATGATATGTAGACGGTGATAATAATGCCTTTCCTTTTATGAAAATATAGCACCTTTTCATTCATTCCACCCAAATACATATCAAATATTAGGCACTTTAGAAATTACAAACATGAAATGGAAATCTATCTTCAAGAAATTTGTCTTTTTATGAGGAAGTGAAACAGCTTAGTGTTTAAGATATAAGTTCATTCACCAAAAATTAATCATATGGACCAATTTTGTCTTCACTTGCATTTTGAGGATGGCCAGAGTCTAAGAAAAGCTGAAGAAGCATTTTAGGCTAAAATTGCCGAGAACCAAGTTCCTTTTTGAGGCTAGAAACTTTTTTAGTGGTGGAAGCAGGGGAAGATTTGATTGAGATGTTGATATCTTCTTTTTCTCTGATTTTTGTGAGACTGATACATGCCTCACAAATTGACTTTATACTTTATGGAGAGATTTATAGACACTAAGGAAAATATAAATATATATTGTTTGGGGTTTTTATAAGTGGGAATCTAAAAATGTAAATGATGCATAATCTCTACCACACTCCATAGTGAATTTTTAGAGGAAAAAAAACAGTTTGGAAGAGACAAGAAGATTAAAGGGTGAAATTATGTCTGGGCTTTTTTCCTGCAGATCTCATATGAGCAGCAAACCCGGGTGACCTTGGAAAATTTGCTAGTTTTAGTGGTAGGTATATTAATGTGCATGATAGCTTCCTAGGTAAGTAGGTTACATGTTCTGCCTCAGAGTTATCCTTGAACCTTTTTTCTGGTTAATATCATCACAATTCTTTCTTCTTACATGGGCCTATGATTAATGGATGACATTTGCCTGAATTTGGCTTGAGTGTTAATATACCATATTAGATTGCAACTGACAGGATCTCTTTTTCAATTTCTTAGAGACTTTTTTCAGAAAAATAGTAAAATTCATTATGAATCCAGATACAGCTAGGCAAAAGCATACAGGGAAAACAATTATGCCAAATTAATATAACTGAAATAATCAGGGCATTGTAGAATATGGCCAATTATTTTCGACCCTCTTATTACCAGTTTGGAGCACCACACAGTCAGGATGTTTAAATGCCACAGGAGGAATAGCTGGGAGGTTTGAAAATACCAAACTAATAAGCTGCAACCAAATTAGTATGTGAATAGTGTAATCTTTCTGGAGAAAAAGGTGCTAATATGAACTAAAAGCCTAAACTCCATACATATTTTTGACTTAGCAATTCTACTTCTGGAAATATGTTCTAAGAAACTCATCAAGAGTGTGGGCAAATATTTGGCCACATGGAACATTTATGCCAATCATATTTATAATCTTGAAGACTTTGGAAACAACCTTAATACTCAACAATAGGGGACAAATTAAATAAATAATACTGTAGCCAAGACAAAAGGTGTTGTGAAAGAATATTTAACGACACTGAAATGTAGTCAATGTATATTCCTATGTGGAAAGAGACGTTAAAAATTATAGTAAGACTGACATTCTTTTTAAAGGTGTGCTTGAACAAACATGAGTGAAATGTTTGGGAGGATGTCCCCCAAAATGTTAATGGTGGTTACTTCAGAGTTATAGGATTGTACGTGGTTTTTAGCTTTCCTCGTTTTATCTGTACTTTCTAAATTGTCTATAATGTACATGAATTACTTTGGTTAAGAAAAAAACAAAATAGATTTTTTAATAGAGAAGAAATGGTCACCATTACGCTACAGAAGCATTTGTCATTGCAGCTAAAACAATAGATATCACAGGCACATTATTTATCGTATGTTCTTTTCTACTCAAAGAGAAGACCCCGTTCCAACAAAAAAAAAATAACAAAATATAATGGCTGTTTTCAATTACTCTACTTTTCTTTAGCCATGCTGTAATATCAAATATTTAAACTATCTGACGATAATATTGAACAGTATCAGTTAAGACATAGCAGTGTTGTTTAGTGGGCTACAGCCTTGATGTTTAATCTGCTATTATGAGCTTATATTATCTCTCAGTGTCTCGGTTTAATTACTAAAAAGAGGGGGATAGGCTGTGAGTCATATTCAGCTCTTTGAAGAATATTAGAGCAATCAAACCAAAGGATGCTTTAATTTCATTTGGTCCTAGTTCCTTCCTTAGAAACAGGATTAAAAATAAATACAGAGAAAGAGATGGAGAAAGTGAGTCACCTAATTTACATCTATCATAATGCAAACAAGTATTTCTTTAATAGGTGTTCAATACCTAAAATATTCAATTACAGCAACTCAGGAACAACTTCTTAATGGAAAATCTTAGCATTTTTAATCTCACTGCAGATTTTTTACCTTGTCAACTCAGAATACATCTGTTTCTAAAAAAGCAAAATCTTTTACTTGGAGACAAAGGTAAGCCTCTGTATACCTCAAACTAATTAAAGATGAATCTTTTCTGTAACAATGGTACAAAGAAAAAAGCAAATTATATTTTATAACTCAGACAAAACAGTCATCCACCAAAAGAATATTGCCTTCTTTTAATTATTAGAATAAATCATTCCGTGGAAAACTGTTTGGCACACAGTGAAGATAAGATGATGATAAATATAATACAAAACAATAAAAAGAGACAGATTCTCTATTCAAGCAAACTCATCCTTGTTGCAAGTGAAACCCTTGAGGGACCACATACCAAGAGGCAACTCAGAAGCCTCAAAATGCCCACGGTACTTCATGTAACAGCTAAACATAACCTAGTCTGATTAAGGTCCCTCAATTTGATTTTCAGTAACTGGCCTTTTGTAGTATTCTAACTAAAATAAAACATTTGAAAGTATTGTTTCAAAAAAATTTTTAGTTGTCAGAAGACAATATGGGGTTGGTATTTTATTCACTAAATATGGTTTAGGTATACATGGAACTAGCAGTTTGTATTTGAACAGGTAAGGCAATAAGCCATTGGGGATAGAAGGGGAAGATGGAGTGCAACCTGGAATGGTGATTGAGTTCTATTTTCCAGAAGCTTCTTTTTTCCAGAGAAGTCTAGGGCACTGAACATCAAGGCAGAAGTTTTCCATGTCTTTGGTTTTGAGCCCCACAGCAGATGACTGGAACTACACTTGCAAGAACTCTAGTTCCTTTGTATAGCAGAAGGACATTTAATTAAAAGAAGAAAAGCTGGTAAACCGAATAAATCATTATTCTTTATAATCCACTAAGCCAGCTGCCCAGTCTACACATTCTATGAAGAAGTTTTCCTGGCAGTCATGAGAGAACCACTCACTTCTCACTTCTAAGAGTAGCTTTTCTATGGTGGATGGCTCATTATTGTCCACTAACTTCCTCTGAAGTTCCTCCTTCATAGTCACCTTCCAGTAGCACGCTTAGCTCTAAAACATGGCGCGCTACCCTGGGGAGTACCTCCTCATGAGACATATTTCCTATATTGGCAGTTTAATTCTTTCTAAATTTCTTTTTGGGTCTCCTCCAAACACTGTCATGCTTCTTTTTATTCTTAACTATACTGATCTTGACCAGAACTCTATCTACTTACTAACCCACTGCCCAACTGTGGTACTCAATACCTCACATAGCTCTTCCAATTGTGTTTGGGAAACTGTGGGACAATTTCTTCAAAAGGAGAAAATTTCAGTTATTTTGGGCCACAAGGCTAGCTTAGTGAATTTTGTCTCATTCTCCTAAGGGACTAGGATTCATGATATAACATAAGAACACAGACACGGAAGAAGTAGAAAATTTCTAATACAATTTTAAATTTAAAAATTTTAATTTAAATTTTAGAAATTTAAGTTAAGACACCACTTTCTATGATTTGTATAGAAAAATTAAGAGTGTAATATTTGACACTGGATAGCACACATCTCTCAGTCTGTTCAGATACCACAGCATTATGAGAAAAGGAAATGTATATATAAAGAGAGGTTATTTTTCAAGAATTTTGCCCGTGAAGAAAATTGATGGCAAAGAAAGGGTTATTTAGATAGTAGAGTTAAGAGAAATTTGGGCGTGTTTTCATTTCTGTTAATGCTTTTTTTCAGATAAGGGAAATTGAATTGTTTTTATAATAATATTTATAGCTACATTTAGTGCATATTATATGTCAGAAAGTTCTTTACATATGTTTTCTTACTTAATCTACACAATTACCCTTCTTTATCCCCTTTTATGTGCAAGGAAATCAAGGTTAAGAGAAATTAAGTAATTTGTCGACTGTCAAAAACCTATTAATAACAAGTGAGAGAGCCTGGATTCAACTGAGGTCTACAGATAATAATGCACTATACCACACAATGAAGGCAATGAAGAGGGGAAGCAAGGAGCATAGGAAAGAGGCCACAATTGTATGAGAAAGCAAAGTCTCAGAAGAGGCTGGAAAAATTGGATTCAAAACACAAGTATAGGAAGAAAGATATGCCTTGAAAGGTGGAAACATACTACACAGAGACACAAGGAACAAGTGCATTAAAAATTAAATGGCCAAGCACAGTGGCATGTGCCTATAGTCCCAGCTACTTGGGAGGCTGAGGTGGGAAGAAGGCTTGAGTCCAGGAGTTCAAGACTATAGTGCACCATGATTGCTTCTGAATGGCCACTGCATTCCAGCCTGGGCCACACAGTGAGTCTCTTCAGAAAGAAAGAAGGAAAGAAAGAAAGAAGAAAAGGAAGGAAGGAAGGAAGGAAGGAAGGAAGGAAGGAAGGAAGGAAGGAAAGAAGGGAGGG